>QGOD01000082.1:968-13972 GCA_003313065.1 Sarcodon sp. MG97 | reverse complement strand
ATTTATTGTTTTCGATATTTAGTCGTCATAACCTTGATACCAACTACATTGCTTTTCTTGTTATGGCTGGCCAGTCCACTGAATCTAAGCTGCAGTCCAGGTCACAATCATCTGGATTTTGAGGAAAAATAGATAAGGCTATATAAGGCTATATAATGTATAAAATTTCCATAATATGTACAATTCTTGCATATGATATTATAATGTTATTTAAAGGACGGTAGTGTTTGCAGAATTCACAAGATCTATCAGAATTGGACAACTTATAATCCATTATCAAACAATATCAGAAAGGCAAGTCTAGATAAGAAATAATTAAAATTAAAATTCTATTTTCTACTTTTATTCTCTTGTAGTCCTGTTTGTTATATTTATTTCTTGTTTTCTAACCATATTTTATATTTCACACTTATTTAATTTTATGTTTTGTGCTCACTCAGATTTGAACTCTCAAATTGATCTTAAGAATTTTCTCACAGATATCACACATCTTAACCACTTAGCCACTTGGACATGTTATCTTTGTCCTCACTTGACTATAAGTATAGAATAATAATATGACAGCATATATTTAATCTAGTTTTAATATTGTACAAGAATGTATTTATGATATGTAGTAGCAAAATAGCCTTAAAAAAGGAATAATTCTAGATCTATTATAATTCCTTATAATAAATGATTTGAATACTGTGATTCTTGGAAAAAATGATCATATATTGCAATAATTATATATGTAGATAAAACTAGATAAAGCTTGGACTATCATTTGCAAGCCTATTGGAGAAATGATATTTTAGTACAATACTTCGAGGTCTCTTTTAGCCTCTTATAATACATTGTCTGTGTTCTATAATTCTTAGAAAAAATGATTAATTATTGTAGTTATTATGTATAATTATATATGTAGATAATCCTAGATATACAGTTATAAGTCACTAGCTATCTGCTTACTAATTATCAACTCTAACTAGTTATATCAGCACCTTCTCAGTTTCCTGATGATCATTGTCTGGGTCACAATCACAGCTGGAAATGTTCTCAGATAACTCAAATGTAAAGGCACATTGGAATGAAGAAGAGACTACTGCCTTGGTCCAATATTTCCTTGACCACAAGTCAGAAATGAGTGAAGGATCATTCAAGAAGGCATCATTTACAGCTGCAGCAGTTGCAATTGCGGACCACCTAACCATTGGCCCAAAATAGAATGGCAAGATGTGTGGGACAAAATAGCAAACTGTATGTGCATTGTATAGTATATATATGATCCATTTAACATATTGCTTATCATTATCGGTGAATCCAGCTCAAAACAACATACTTGGCTATCCAGAAATATTGAGGCTTATCAGGTGTTTACTGGGATTACGAAAAGGGTGCAAATATTGTAACAGCTGCTGAAATAGAGGTCTGGAATAGGTATATCACTAGTAATGTTTGTCGCACTTTATTATTATATTCTTAAATTTTCTACAAATACTGATATTAGCTCTCTATGTATTTATAGTCAAATCATGTGATCAAACCTTTCTGCTCAAAAGGCTGGCCCTATTTGTCTACATTCAAATCAATTCTTGGGCAGAACTCGGGCGCAATAGGGCATAATTCATTTTCTATTTTCAATATTCCAAACCTTCCACCCAATAATGATGATAATAACAATAACAATGACAACAGTATTGATATGGTGAGTAGGATCAGAGATGTCTATATGCTTAGTAGCATGTCTGGAGAAGGAGGAGGCACTGGTGCTGCTATTAGCAGCCAACCTAGAGAAAATATTGGATTTGCTAGTGAACCTGGAGATATGGAGGGTGATGGTATAACTAGTTCCTCACTAATACCAAATTTATAGCTAACCACATAGAGATTGACAATGAGAACATCTTATTAGCAAATAAGCGGAAGTATCTAGGTCCAAGTTCTCCAAATGATCCCTCTCTATCGGCTTCTCCTATGAGCTCTATACTTGTAACTTCTATGCCTATAGAACCACCCAAGAAGAAATAATCTACTAGAGCAGGATCAGTGAAGATGGAAGGGAGTACTAGTAAGATGAGTACCACAGTTGCTGTAACTGCCATCTAGGGTTCATTCAATCATTTTTTGGATGTCATATATGGGGTTATGTTAAAACCTGTCAAGGTAATATCAGAGATTCCAGATGCCCATCAGGATCAGGCAATTATATTGTTGCAAGAGCATGATAACTTCCTCACTATTGATGAGAAGATGAGAGTTCTCCAGCATTTTTTAGAGAATGCTGCAACAGCAAATGCATATATCATGCTCAAACAAGATAGTCTGAGGAAAAATTGGTTGCATGGAATCTTGAAGGCAAATCATTATTGAATAGTTAAAAGATCTTTTGTTATTCATACAATTGTAATAATATGACATTTCTACTTGTTGTTTATAATCTAATAACACTGTCGACTATCTATTGAAAATTAGATATGATTCATGCAACATTCATTCTTGAGTATCATTGCTATATACAACGTTAAGCTCATCATCATCCTCCTCATTCTCTGGATTCTCCTGTTCACCAATACCAATACTCCAGTCTCGATATAAAGATATATAATTATCTCACATTGTCTGTGCGATATGCTCTCGCTGTACATTTTTGCTGTTAAGTGGTGGTAGTTTTATTAAGTCCAGATCTTTGTCGCCAGCATTAGTATCATTAATATAACCATCCAGGTTACTATCTGGGTCTATGCGATACCCCCCCTGAGGATCGTGACTATAGATGACATTGTATAGGCATGATAATACAAAGGGAATATATGCTTGGACTTGAATTTTGTATGCTGAAGATAGAAGAAAGATTCTAAATTCCTTCTTTAGAATACCAAACAAGCATTCAATAACGTTTCATTCTGAAGCATGGCATAGGTTGAATAATTCTTCTTTGTTTTTTGGTCTAGTAATCTATTCATTACTGCAGATTAACTACTGAGTAAGGATTGTGGTTACTTACTCACCTAACATTAGCACGGCCCCACTCTACTAAGTGATAGCATACACCATAATAAGGAATGAGAACCTCCTTGCATGCAGGATATTCTGCATCAGCTAGATAGTATTTCCCTTCAGGAACAACTAGGCCTTTCAATAGTACGTCTTCAAATACCCTTACATCACTTGCTGACCCTTCCCAGCTAGTAAGTACATAAACAAATCACAGATTAAATGAACATGCAAAGAGGCAATTTTGAGAAGTAAAACCTTTATGATTCTAGCACGTTCCTCATTCAATTGCAGGAATGGAGCTATGTATGTGGCTACCATCTAAAGCACCAAGTGTGTCTTTGAAGAATGGCCAGAATTTTGGATTATTTTGGATTTCTGGTAGGACAGAGTCTGTGGCTGTAGGTAGGTGCATATATCTTGTATAAAACGGTGGAGAGGAGAAAATGAAAAGGATCTTTTGGAAATAGCTAATAATTTTATCAGTGATATTTGTCGCAAATAGGAAATCAGTAGTAATTCTCACTGTGAAATAGTTTTATTCGACTGTTGAGAATGTTTACTGACATGTCTAATTGTCAAGCTAGTTATGCAGGTGTAGAGGAATATTGCCAATTGTTCTTCTAAGGATATATACTTTGAAAATGCTTATACCCCATCTCCCAGAACTCAGCAATTAATGTGAGAAATATATAGTAATGAACACCAAGTTCATACTGGATATGCTTGGAATGACCAGAAAGAAGTTCTAGAACCCAGCCTTTACCAGTAAGAACTGATGTATGGTAAGGTATATGTGGATTGTTCAGGATTTGTACAACTGCTGCTAAAGCAGTTAGAATTGTCTGTACAGTGTCAAATACAAGCTCACATTCTTGCTACATGTTCAATCCATTAGTATTAGAAGCCTTGAAGCAATACTGTAGCACTATCTATTTGACTCAAAGCAAGAGTATAAGAAGATTATCATTGTGTTTATCTAAATCATAATCTACTTGAAAAAGGGTTTCTCAAACTTGCCAGTTGTGGCTGCATATTGAATCTCTGCTGTTAGCTATCTTGGTAGATCTCACATCTGTGGCTTGTGCATTGGGCTATGCAAAGGCTACATATGATGCCAAACAGGGCCTTACACCTCAACTTTGGTCTAGGGTATGACCTAGTACTACTATTTTGCTTATTGTTGTGATTACTATCTTTGTTAGCTTGTGCCTCAATTTCTCTTGAAGTGGCTACAAGACAAGATCTGGCAAACATACCATGCTCCTGAAAATCAATATGGGCTAAATGTGTAGTGCATCAGTCTGATACCACTTCCATGTCTACCATCTGTCATGGAGGTCTGAGACTGAGATGGTACTAATATTTGAGAGATTGGCATATATAACATTAGATAAATTACATATAATTATGAGAATATTTCTGATTATTAGCATACCATGTACTGTCTCGGTCCCAGACTGCCGCTCCTACATATATGTGAAATATGATAGATTATCAACTGAATAACACCACAACACTATAGTTATAGTTATAGTTATAGTTATGGTTAGTGTGCCATCCTATGTGCTATGCCTATGCTGTCCTACCTCTCCCTATGCCTGCCTAAGGCAAAATTTTGAATGCCTATATCTGCCTAGGATGAAAAAAAATGTCTCTATAACTCTTTCTCTATAGTTCTCCATTGCAATTAGATAGTCCTCATTTTTAATCCCAAGATATTCCTTGAATAGTTGCACTAGTATCACATATTGCTTGTTGATTGCCTGCATACTGACCAAGCTTAATGTATCCAACTCTGCCACTCATATCTGTATTATTCCAGCCTTCCCCTCTTCAATACAAACTGCTTTAGTCTACTATCTCCTGTGAGGAATCACCAAGTTTAGTTCTTTTCTGAATTTCTCTACTAATTCTACTAGTTCTGCTCATCCTCTTATCTTCTGAACATCTATCCCCTTAATGAAAATCTTTTAGTACACCTGTTGAACTATCTCCAGGTCTGGGTACTCTTGAGATTCTATTATGCTATATAGTTGATCCAAAGATTCTTTATACACTTGTCAAATAATCTATCCATTTTCTATTAGTCTACATTCATCTCATATAATTTATAGTCCTTATCTTGCCCAATAGTTTGTTCATTACTTTTGCCAGCCAATTGATGTTGCAAATCAATGTTGTCTTATAATATGAGCTTGTTTGCAGTGCATAGATAAATAGTGATTATGCTATCTTAGAGTACATCATGTTCTGTGCTTATACCTTTTGCTGAGTGAATCATTACTTGATCTTCAGGATTGCCTTTGAGTTTCCCTCTATCTTGACCATATCCTCCATTGCTCAAACACACAGCTCTCCCAGCATCTCTGGGATATGTCCTTTGAGCATATTCTCTGACAAGAACTATTCTAGCTCATGTCAATATTTCCCATTTTTTGTAAAAGTCCTATAATATACCATAGTTTAGTCCAAATAAATATGATACAATCACTGTAAATTACCTTCATCATAAATTTCTACTGGGCATCACTCAGAAAGATCCATGTATGATCAATATCACCTCACATCCAGGTCTAGCTATACAAGCTTCATCTTAATTTCCTCAGACTTATTAGAGCCATATTCTGCCTCATCCAGCTTTTCCTTGAAATCCTCTCCAGATAGCTCCAAAGTCCGTTTATAGTCCATGAGTTTTGGCTATGCCTGAGATGATGCTAATACCCAATGCTGACTAGCCAGCATAATAATTGGGATTCCTATAACTGTATCACTCCATTCAATTACCAGAATTTTCATCATCATATCAACCATCATTAAATTGTAAGATTTGATGAGGGACTGGCGATTCTTGATATGATCTGCTCGAACTACACATTGCAATAGATGCTAGTGAGACATGTACTCATAGAATATAAACTCTGAGTTGTATGGATTGATGTTGTTTGAGGTGAAGTTTTAACTGCCACATAATGATCCAGCAAATCCTCTTCTGCATACACAAATATTATTATAATTATTTTAAGAACACATTTACTTAAATTTATTATATATATTTTATGTTTAAAAATAAAATTTATTAAACTAAACTTTTACCTGTGCTGCTATAGGATTTGTAGTTGAGGAAAAGATTCATACTTTAGAGCATGTGCTTGTATGAATGATTGTAATAATTACAAAATGATCACACTTGGGTGTGCACCGCTATGTGAATAATTGTGAGAATTACAAAATATTCACATGTGAATACTTTGAAATTTTTGGAATTCTGGAATTATTCACATTTGGGTGCACACCCTTATGTGAATAGTCACTAAAATTATAAAATGTTCACACAAGGGTATATGCTAATATGCCCCCTACTAACTCTATCCTCCAAAATGCACTAAATCTACTACTATTTTACCAAATAGCTCTCAAAAAGTCTACAATAATCCATATGAATAATACTATCATCGCAATTATTTAGCACCATCATTGCTACTATATCTCACCACTATCATTATCATTGCTTAATCGTTCTGATTCTCCAATTATCTATTTCTATTTTGTTCTTTTATTTATACTAAAATATCATTCTATTCTTTTGTTTTACTATTTTCTTTTATATTCACTAATTCTTTTGTTTTAAAAGACAATAAAACCTCTATTTCATTTTTAGTCAAGTTTGCAACTTTATTTCTCATGATCGCTTCACTTTCCTATTTTAGTCTTTTGTTATTGTCTTGCAATTTTAGTGATATTTTCTTAACATTTTGATATTATCTAAAACTGATTTATTAGCTTGTTTTATTAGCAATATTTTCACTTTACTTCTTTAGTCTTAGTTTGAAATTTACATATAAAAGCCTGTACAAACTTAGAAATAAATAGCTTATCATCCTGCTCTCCCTGTTGTGACTATTTGAGATCTAAGTTCTTTTGTGATATTTGATTGTATCACATGTCTTTACTCTAGCTTTTGTTTTTATTCTCATACTTCATTCTATCACTCATCTCTCTCGCCCTTCGCCTTGTAATTATTTGGGTTATACTCAAACAATTGGACTCTCCAACTTTAGGAAGTCTATCGATTCTTGCACCTTTGTCACATTATCAGTGAAAGATTCACAGATAATTTTGCACCCATTTTGCATACCTCGCATTATCTTCAGTTGGTCCTACAGACCTTTGGGTCATTGACTAAACTTTCTTAGACACCCTCGCACTGACAATATTCCTTTTCTATCAGCTACAGGCATATAGCGAACTTCAGTGTGCACCCAAATGTAAATAATTTCAGAATTCCAAAAATTTCAAAGTATTCACATTTGGGCATGTGCCCTTGTGTAAACATTTTGTGATTTTGGCAACTGTTCACATAAGGGCATATGTCCAAGTGTGAATATTGTCTGAATTATCTAAATCACCTTTATTTATAATTCTTTTACTTATTTCAATAATATGTTTTAAATATATTTCCAAAAATATGCTAACTGTACTCTTGCCTTACCCTGACCTCCTGCTAAATATCTATATGAATGTGAATAATTTCAGAGTTCCAAAAAATTCTAAAGTATTCACACAAGGGTGCACACTGAAGTGTGAATACTTTGGAATTTTTTCGAATTCTGAAATTATTTATATTTGGGTGCATGCCCTTGTGTGAATTTATCTCAATATCTTCTCTTCCCCATATACTAGACTATACCCAATTAAATCACCTTTATTTTCTTTTTTCTTATTCTTTCACTTATTTTCAATATAATCTGTGTCAAATAATTTCCAACAATATGCTAACTGTACCCTTGCCTTATTCTGACCTCCTGCTAAATATCTATATGAATAAATAAATTAAATTTAAATTTATATTAATTCTTTTTTTTTTTTAATTTATTGTACTGAAAGATTAAGTAAAACTCAGTTGACAAGATTTGAACTGATATAAAGCTATTACTAAAAAATGGTGTTTTTCCAAATTAAACTACAAATCATATATGTATAGACCCAAATTTAAAAATTAATTCATTTTCTATTTAAATATCTATGATTCTTCTAAAGAAAATCGATATTTGAAAGGATAAGGACTTCAACTTTTATATAAGTTAATGCTAAAAACTGAAATTGAATCTCATAAGGAATTTGTTTTAGCTATCAAACTATTCCAGCTTAAATAATATATTTCATTCAGGCTTTTATCAATCTTAAAATAAAAGTACCTAATTATTAAATTTTTTAAATATAATATTTTATCACTAACATCCTTTTCTTAATTCAAAGCCCTCTTTTTAGATGCTTAAGAAGTAATCAATTACTATTTTAAAAACTAAATTAAAGATGTAGTAATATACTTCTACTTAAAAAATTAGTACTTATTCTTTCTTCTTTTTTCTGTATATTAAAAATAAAGCAAAGATTAAGTACAGTAGAGAAAAAAGAATAGTAAAAAAAAGAATTATTTTATTTTATTTTATTTTATTTTATTTTATTTTATTAATATTATTATTATAATAAATTAAATTTAGCTTAATATTAATAAAGCAACAAACTATGGATCCTTTATTAATTAATATAAAAATATAAATTTTGCCCTGGGACAGAATTGAACTCCTATATCTATATCTTCAGAATAGTGCTTTGACTACTAAGTAACTGAGGCTGTAGTTATTTTACTATACCTATTTATTTTTTCCTTTTTTTTTGGAAAAAGATAGATTCAAACTATCATATTTGTAATGCAAATACAACTGATTACTATTATCAGATTTCCCCTTATTATATTAAACCTTAGTTTATATAAATTAAAAAAATAATCTTCTTTTCTTTTTATTTTATTTTTTATTTTTATCTAAAATTGTTTGCATTATAATTAACAACAAATTAATTTTCTAAGAAAAAAAAGAAAAAAAGTATAAACTATTAAGTATCTATAATACTAGAGTTAAGAGAGAATTAAACCCTTAATTTATAGACTTTGTAGGTCTACTACAGAACCATCTGTAAACTTAACTCCTGTCTTCTTTTTTTTTTAAGAAGATACATATCAGCAGTTATCTACATCTCAACTTGTTAGACAAGCTTCAAGTTGTTTTTCCTTGTTATGGGAGTCATCAATTTTGTGTGTGAGATATATGGTACATTTTTGACTGTTGAAGTTGTCTTCAATATCGTGTTAGTATTTTCTCTGTAAATTTAAATTAGAGCAAATAAATAAGTTTAGATAACAATACCTTGATGACTGCACTTTGTCCACCTATGGACTCTAGGGGTTCCATCTGTGGCAGGGCTAGGTCTATATCCAAGCTCCATTGCTGCCACAATTCCAGTACTTTATACAAAGCTCATTAGTTCATATAGATATTTAGCAGGAGGTCAGGGTAAGGTGAGAGTACAGTTCAGCATATTGCTTTGGGGAATATAGTGCCAGCACAGCTAAAGGCTCATCAGTATGAATGAGTTGAAAAAAAAGATAACCATTTTGAAAACCAGCTACTCTCTAAATAGATTTGCTGTTCAGTAGATGATGAACTCTCATTTCATTCTTGTGAGTATGCAGAATCTTAGAGGGGTGCTAATATATATCAGTGTAGAGCTGGTAAACTACAGCAGGCATAAACTTATCCACTGTCCATATCTATAGAGAATCCTAGTATTGATAGTGTTATACACACCACAATTATTGTGGGAGAGAATCCTAGTATTGATAGTGTTATACACACCACAATTATTGTGGGGAAAGCTGCTATCATGTGATTTACTCCACATAGCATCATCCATGTCCTAAATTACCTGGTCCCAGTCATTAGCTGCTGGCTTTCCTACAAGTATACAAGATTCTGTCTTTAGGGTCTACAAGGAGGGTGGGCAACCTATTGCAATAAGCAAGTGAATATTATAGGGATTGACACCTTTCTACTTTAGTTTAGTTCGAAATTTACATATAAAAACCTGTACAAACTTGGAAACAAAAAGCTCATTATTCTGCTCTCCCAAGTTCTGATTAAATTGAGTTCATTTGCAATATTTAATTTTATCACGCGTCTTAGCTCTAGCTTCGTCTATTTTCTTGTGCTTTGCTCCAAATCTCGCGTCTTTTGTTCTTTGCCCCTAAAATTGTTCAGGTTTCACTTGATCAATTGGACCACTCGATCATAGGATTACTATTGACTCTCGCCCCTTTTGTCCCATTATCCGCAAAAGATTTGCAGATAAATTTGTACATTTCGTGCACATCACCCTATCTCTAGTTGGTCCTATAGACCTTTGGATTGTTGTGCATACTTTGTTGAACACTCTCACACCAATAACAGACTTTGTGTATCAACTTGAGACATATGGCGATCTCCTTTATTGCTACTTAGTCTAACATATCAGCATTCTGACTTAACAAATGCCCTGGAGGCTATTAAGGAATTCCATGACTCACATCTAGGAGCTAAAAGGTAAATCTTTGGGACAAAGATTATAAAGCCTGGAATAATGTAATATGGACTTTTGTTTTTAATTTCTTCCTTCTCTAAGTAGTTATCTTATCTTATCTTGATACATAGTTATATCTCGGCTAGCATAGGATTATAGATAAACTACTCACATGATCAGAGCATAGGGCAATTTCTTTCTTATTTAACTTGACTAGATACTCCTGTATTAGCCAGAGTTAGAATTCTAAGTTATCACCTCTCTTGATTACTACTCAGTACCCCTTTGTTCTCTATGCTTGATCACCATTCTGCACATCATACAAGAGATGGCATAATAGGTATTAGGTATTGGACTATAAAGGTAAGCACAGTGAGTGTTTTCCCCATATTCTCCTATTGATTAGGTATTGAAAGGATGCCATTGAAGACTAATCAGTGTTCTCCCCTCTCCATTCTCATTATTTCCTTTTTACTTTTAGTTAGAGGTAGTAGAGAACTAGTATGTTTCCAGGGTATATACTGGGAGATTGAATTCTCCCAGAAAGTACACTCTCTACCTCTTTGATCTTTGCAGAGGTGAGCATAGTAAGTGCTTCCTCCCATTTTACAGATAATTGGGAGATTGGGACTTGTATGTCCCTCAGGAGGACACTATTAGAGGTAGTATTCTCCAATTGGTATGCTTCCCTCCCTATTCTGACCAAGTTGGGAGGTGGTAGGAAACTGGTATGTTCCCATAGAGCATACACTGAGATATTGTATTCTTCTAGCTAGCACATTCTCCACCTCTTTGTATTTTTCCAGCCAGAGCTCTCTAGGTTGCAACAACTATCTGCACCTAGATAAGGTCAGTCTTTTTTTGATGACGTAGTTGTAGGCTGTGTGTATAGCAAACAAAGTAAATGCTTCAATATGTAGTATCTTCTCCAAAAATTGGAATCAAGACTTATATAGTGATATAATGATCATTCAATGAAATATCTGATATATTGCCCATTCTTCTCAGAATTTGAGCTACTCTGTCAATCAAGGGGGTATTCTGATCTGTAGTGGCCCCTGAAGGAAGTTCCCTCATATGAATCAGAAGTCTTGTTTTTTACCATAGGAAAAAGCAAATAATGATGTGGCAGAAAAGAAGTATATACAGGATCATAACATGTCCAATCCAAGTCAGCTATTGCATTACCATTCTTCTTTATCAAGAAGAAAGACGGATCACTTTGACCAGTACAGAACTACTATAAACTTAACCAAATGACCATTCTTGACAAATACTCCATACCATGCATCTCTGATCTTGTTGACAAGCTCTAAAGATTGCATTGGTTCACCAAATTAGACATTCGGTGGGGCTACAACAATGTTTGTATTCACGCAGGTGACAAATGGAAAGCTGCATTCATTACTCAAGAAGGATTATTTGAACCGACCGTTATGTTTTTTGGTCTATGCAACTCACCCACCACATTCTAGAAAATGATGGACGACATTTTACGCAACTATATTAAAGAAGACTTTTGTACAGTTTATATTGATGACATTATGATCCATTCTGCTGGAGCTCTCTCCCTCCATCAAAGCCTAGTCAGAAAAGTTTTGGACAGACTATGGAAACACAAGTTATATCTTAAGCCAGAAAAGTGCGAATTTCACAAGACAGAATACAAATATTTAGGACAAATCATTGCACAAGGCATAGTCAAAATGGATCCAAACAAAGTCAAAGCCATTACTACTTGGCCAACTCCGGATAACAAGAAAGCTCTACAGCAGTTCTTAGGATTCTACAATTACTACCAGAAATTTATCAGGAATTTTTCCATTTTTTTTCTATAATAACCAGATCACAACAATTATCTGTACCTAGATAAGGTTGACCATTTCCTCTTCTATAATAACTAGGTCACAAATAATTGATATATAGACTTGTATATGATAGTGTCTTAATGTGTTCTGTATCCAAGTTTTCTTGAATGAACTTGCTAAGTTCTTGCTCCTTGTGAGCATCCATGGGGTAAATCTTTCCATTAACCTTTGCTATTGCACCTGCTTATAATTCTATTGCATGATCCCATGGTTGTCTTGGAGGTAATTGGTCAAATTCTGTCTTTGAAAATATATCATAGTAGTTGTGATATTCCTTGAGTACCCATTCTGTCCAAAGTTTCTTCTCCTTATTCGTAGAGGGAATAGCGATCTCCGTCGAGATGTGTGTATGTGAGCCTAATAGTCTCAGGTCTTCCTGTATGGACATCGCAGCATTCCTAGCATGCGGCATTGTCAGGTTTCCGTTCCCAAGTCCACTAGGATCTGCTCGGACTTCCGTTCTATCTTCGTAATCATTCATTCTTCTCGTCATTTGTTCATCTTGTGTTTAGTTCCTTAGTTCACTCTTTTAGTTAAATTAAGTTAGTTACCATCTAGTATCGCCCTCCAGTCGGAACTCCTATGTATGTTCCTTGTTTCACTAGTATAGTTTAGTACTAGTCTACTCCAGACTCTGAGTATATAAATGTAGTTACAACTGCTTGTATTCTCTAGTTTGAATATCGACTTAGACTCGCTCTCTCCTCTCCTCTCATTTCTCTAAGTGTGAGACTCCTCGGAGTTCCTACTGTTCTTAAGTTA
>QGOD01000709.1:3881-65656 GCA_003313065.1 Sarcodon sp. MG97 | reverse complement strand
CACTGGATGTTCTAAAGTGGATAGATCATTAACCGGATTGAGCCGAGTGGCATGCCGCCGTTTGGTAGGTATAAGTGAAAACTTTATTTTTTCCAAAGTTCCCCGAACTGGTCTATCGTGTTCGACAGTTGATACTCAAAATCGGTTCATATTAAATTTGTGAAAATATCCTTCAGCTGCAAGTTCCGGAATCGATGGATCTTGGAAACAAGTGTTCAAATCAAATTCATTGTATTCATTTCGTCATGAATGGGGACAAAAGGAACCAATCGGCCTCCTTCTTTCTTTCTAGAATTCTGCTATTTTGCATCCGAAGCCCGCAGAACCTCTGTGATCATCATCTCAGATCTGCCCAGGTTTGACTAATCTTCAAGAAGGCAAAGGCGATGTGTTGATACGGATTGAGAAAAGATACATGTCCGGGAATTGAAAGCTCGTTACAAGAGAGCCGACGGTGAGAAGTCGTAGTATCGAATACTATTAGTAGTGGCACGCGGAATGAAAGCTCCTATGGGTCGGCCAGCGATTCCAAGCAAAGGTTAGGCTTGAACCTCCGCAGCAGAATATATCACAGAGGCCAGAGCCAATCGAGTTTATCCAGGCATCGAGAATCAAATGCCAACCATACCAGGACCCTCCGAAGGGACCGCGAGGGGCATCTGTAGAAACTGAGTATAGGGGAATCGAGTGACCATAGACGTCGTCTCTTCGTTGAAGGTTACAATTCCTCGACGGCTTCTGATGAGAATCAGTCCTCAGTGTTGTTGCGTAATGCCCACGAGAAGTATCAAGCGAGAGATTTCGCAATAGCAATCCAGGTTAATCCTTAGCACGCGTCTGCTTCCTCAAGTTGCGAATTGACTTGGGGTGCGCTGCAATATAACTGTTCGCAGAAGCCCTCCGAAGATTCTACAACCATTGGAACTCAAGCGCACGATTCTCGCGGGTCGAGCTCAGACATACACAGATTACGGAGACCTCCACGTTTCGCTAAGACATCTCAATCTTACCCTCTCCTCTGAGCACACACGCTGTCGGGTTCATCGAAAGTCCTGACAGCTCCGTCAAGCCCAAATTCGCCAGGTATGATGAAGCTCGCTCGGATATCGAAGAGTCCTTGAGACTGTGCACCGAACGAGGAAGCGGAATCACAGAGGAACAGGCGCCAATTTGTCGAACGAGATAGACGAGTGATTGAATGCACCGCACTGAACAAGGAAAAGCGACGCAAAGTCAACTTTTGCGAGCCATTGATGTGCGTGTGCATGCATCCATCACGAGTCTGTTCGGCTGATATCGATGAAGTTAGTCCCCTGGAACAATTGCCCAAAACAATATGCTTGCTTTTCTTTTGAAATTTCAATTCATGGATGGATAGACTGCACAGCTCCCAAGCAAGTAGATCGCATTGGCAGATTCCACCATTTCGATAACTGTTCAGAGTCGACATTCGAGCACCCTTTTTCAACATCGGCGGTCCCAGTCCTGAATACGACTTGATACTTTACCACATAGATAATTCTATGTGACGTAGTGCAGAAGAGGAGACAAGCACCAAGATTGCTCTTTGAAGTATTTTCCCGTGCAGTAACGACCTGAGCTATCCGCGCCATCGAAGACCCCTCCTTTCAACACGGCAATCTCGACGGTATGACAGCTTTCATCCGTACGTATCGTGGTCGGCTCCTCGTAACCCCATGGGAGTCGACGTTTGCCGACATCTCTGCTGGTGCCAAATGGCCACGAGATACTTCGAGTTCCCCCTATTGCACCTTGATATCTTCTACCATGTCTGCACATATCCACCGTACGTCGAGCTCTGGTTTAGGGCCAGAATAAGTGCGCAAGCTTGGCCGCGGTTATTATCACGGTACAGCCCAACGATCAGCTGTCCTCAAATCGAGAGAGGGGGTTTTGGAAGGGTTATCGAGGTGGGTCGTACTGTCGTTATTATCCATACTACCATGTTCTAACGTAGATCATCTCGTAGCTGTTCACCGAAGCTCTCAATTCCACTACGACTGTTGAAATCAGGCGCACTATTCTAGCGAATCGACCTCAGACCTACCTGGAATATGGCAACATACACACGACATTGCACGATATCAACTTGGCTCTCTCTTCCGAATACACGCTTCCGGACTCTCCGAAAAGCCTAAGGGCCAAATGCCACTTTCGTCGTGCTAAACTGTTGTGTAAGTTTGCTAGGTATAGTGAGGCGCGTTCAGATTTTGAAGGGTGTGATCGTCTGCGTATCGAGACTGGAATGTCGATAATCGAAGTGCAAAGAATTCGCTGAATAAAATAGACGAGGGGTTGAACGTGCCGGAAGAAAGTGATCAGCGACGGAAGGATGAGCCTTTGCGGGCAGTTGATGTGCGTATATCGTTTAGTTAAACCATCGGCCCCTTTCACCAGTTTCTTTATATATACATTAGTATCGAGGAATAATCGTTCAAGACAGCACACGCTCTGATTTCTTCCGACCACCTGTCGGTATTCACGTACCGGGTCACGACGAAGACGCAGAAGTAACCTTCGCCATCACCGACAGTCGAATAGATCGCACTTGAGCAGGTCTGAACCGCACTCCCATCGCAATTCCCGTCTATATCGTCGCGCCTATATTCAAAGTCAGTAAGGACCAAGGGAAAGAACCTTACCGCACCAACGCTGAGCGTCCCAATGTCTGAGAACGAAAAAAATGGGATCGTTGATCGCTAATATATTTTCGCTACAAAGGTTCATCTCACTGCTTATAATGGCGGCACGCGTGAATTTTCTCGTAAAGCCATACAATTAGGATCTCGACGATCCCGAGACAAGTATGGCAGTTCTGCTCCCGGACAGATATTTGCTGGTTTTAGATGGCCTAGAGATAGGCCGATCCCTTTTAGGAATTTACGAAGAGCGCGAAGAATCAGAGATTTTGAGGAAGATGGAGTTGAACTCAATGGAGGCTGGTTCACGGAAATCCAATAGTCACCTAAAAGCACAGAGAGTCACATTGTGAAGATGATGACGAACTTATGCAACCAGTATCGATTATCTCGAACAAGGCTTGGCGTCTTTGGGTCTATAGGTCGTCTCCAGAATGTCCAACGGGTGTATCATCTAGTTAACGAAGTTTTTAGATGGGCATCTCAGTCAAGAGATGTGAGAATAAATATGCTTCAAACTGGCCTGGTATCCCGCATCAGGCTGCCGTGGAGCAATTTACTGCTATGTTGAAACTCATAAGCGAGGAGCCATTCTCCGTTCATGCACAGTACCACCACCTCAATTCGGGCGTGTTAGATGCTTGGTAAATCAAAGACCAAGGCCCAGCACAATCGGTATAATGTTCGCCGGCAGAGGGTGATTGAGGTAAAACAGTCAAGAGTGCTAATTGAAGGTTCCAACCCCAGCCTATGGGCAGGCCAGCAGCACTGCTCCCGCTGGGGGGTTGGTGGTCGGATATTGCCGCGTCACAGGCTTTGAGTGCAACAACAATGTGACAGACGCGTCGTGAATCACGCGACAACCGAATACACCTCATCACCCAAAACCCCAAAGCCCCAATGTACTCAGCAGCGCAGAAAGCCAAACGCCGCACACATACACGCCCGGAGCTCTCCGACGATCAAAAACAAGAGATCAAGGAGGCGTTCGAACTATTCGACACGGATAAAGATGGTTGCGTTGACTATCATGAACTCAAGGTCGCAATGAGAGCTCTCGGGTTTGACCTCAAGAAGGCAGAAGTGTTGAAGATTCTGCGTGACCATGACAAGTCTGGTCATAACTTGATGGATTTTGAAGATTTTGCCAAAATAAGTGCGTCTCTCCCCATTTTCCTAACAAAAACTACAATATGTTATGTCCCTTGAGTTTATAAACTTGGATTGTTGACTTGGTTCCTTTGCTTTGCTTTTTTGTTTGTGATATAGTGAGTGAGCGAATATTGGCTCGGGATCCAACGGAGGAAATCCGTCGCGCATTTCAGTTATTCGACGATGACAACACTGGGAAGATTAGCTTGCGGAACTTGCGACGGGTAGCCAAGGAGATTGGAGACAGATTGGAGGACGACGAATTGTGCGTTTCTTGTATCTTCGTATACTCGAGTATCATTTGGGGTATATTGACCTTGTTTCTTCATTCCAGACAAGCAATGATAGATGAATTCGATCTAGACCAAGACGGAGAAATTAACGAGCAAGAGTTTTTCGCAATCATGACAGACGATACTTGATTTTAACCCTGTCTGCTTTCTAATTTGGTCACAATCACATGCCTCCTTTTTTCCGCTGTGACAATTTGTTGTCGATCCTACAACTACAGTTCCCATAATAGCACATTTTGCTTGTATCATAGACCGTAACAATACAGAGGAAGAAAAGAAGGAAAAATAAACCAGGAAATATCGTATGAGTAAAGAGACAACGTACAAGTGGATAGTGTAGTAACAACCATGTAAAACCTACAATATTGGGGACATCGTCCATAAAGCCGTTAGTGGCGTTCGACATAGTGGTAAGGAAGGCTGAGAAGAGAGGGGGGGGGAGGAACTAAAACCCAGTAGCCGGGAGATGATGCAAGTACAAACAAGGAAGACCCCAACGCTCATTGCCCCTCTCGAGACCGATCAGATCCCGGAAGGAATGTAGCAGAGAATCGAAGGGAACAGGAGAAACAATAAAACACATGAAATTGAAAAGCAGAAAGCAGGTTACCATCAAAAGAACAAGTATAGGAGCGGGGTGTACGAAGAAGGGAAAGCATGAATCTCACAAATCCGTCCAGTGCACGCATATACAATTTTGAAGGGCGATCCGTCCGCGCCGTTTAAATCCACTAAAGAGAAAAAGAAAACTCGTGATAAAAACTTATCCCAGAATTTCAGAGATAGATTCCAGATGGTGAAGACCGCTATCAAGCAAAGTCTCGCGTTGCTAGAGTGGTCTTGTGAACCCGCATATGCTGACCCAAGTTATCATGCCGACTAAAGTCTTTGCCACAGCCTGGGAATGGGCACTTATGGGCTAGAAAAAGCCAATGAGAACAGATTGCGGATCGAAAATCATTGAACATACGTTTTTCATTCGTGTGAATGCTGCGAACATGTCTCTTGAGATGCTCACCTCTTGCAAAGCACTTGCCGCAATCCTTGACCTTGCACGTATACATTCTGGTGTTCTTCTGAATGCCTCCATGCGCAATTATCGTTGATATGGTGGGTACCCTCCTTCCGCGACTCTTTTTCGTCAAATTGGGCACCGGGACCGGCGCCGTCAATCCTCGAGTCCTTTTGACAAGAACATCCCCAGTTGGCATCTGGACGTCCAGCGTATCCGCTGGCAATGACGAACTCGAATGGGATGACAGACTAAGCTCAGATGTCGTCGCTCTCTTGACTCTAGTCCTTTGGTTAAACCTAGCCCGACGATTGGGCCTCAACATAAATTCTCCATCGTCGTCGTCTCGAAGGTCATGCTCTATCTCGCTTTCTCCGCTGTCTTTATATTCATCATCCTCCCTGTCGTCTTGTTCTTGCGCCTCGTCTTCGGAATCATGACTAGTGTCATGGGTGAACGGTGAAACGGGAGCGATGGTAGAGCTGGCGTTCAGTACACCGTCCCGCGGTTTGTATCTCCTGTTTACGTCCACCAGCCGGCCGTCATCTTCACTACCGCTAACGAACCTCGGGTCGCAAACTTGCGCATCGTCAAGTTCGGCAGTATCGTACAAAGGAGGTGAGGGAGAATATTCCGTTATACGAATACACTGGGGCGGCAGCAGAGCACGCGGCTGCTGGGTCAAGTCGTTATGAGATGTCCCAGCGGTATATCGTACGTGTGACGCCGCCGTAAGCATATACCCAGCGTCGATACCCGCAGGAGTGCCTGGATCACTGGAGGCGAGGGGAGTCACAGTCATGGAGCGCCCAGTTTGACTATGGTATTGACCTGGGAATTCGTAGGCAGGAGGAGGTGGCAAAAGCGCCGCTGCGGAGCCGGCACCAAAGTGCTCTGAGTTATCATCCGTTGCGCAGAGTTGCTGAGAGTTGGAATAAGGTGAGATTGGCTCACTGCACGAGTCCAGAAATGGTTGATAAGAATCATATATTGCAGCTGGTTGATGCTCATGCTTGAGGATATAATGGTGGCTCATCTCATGCGCATTGCTACCTGGATATGACAAGGAGTCTCCTACTTGCGAGGTGAACATGGCTCTGAACCTACAATAGGCGCTCGGTTAGCTAATCAAGATTTCGCTCAGTGCTAGGTCTGGGACATACTGTTGGTCGAAAAGATCGTGACTGTAACTGAAGCCGTGGGTGTGATCTGCTCCATGTATATCGTCAACAGGGGATTCTGGAGGACTCCCATCGGTATTACTCAAGGAACCGGACCCAGAGGAAGAGTCTGGTGAGTTAGCGATGGAGAAAGGAGTGGTATTGTAAGGACCTAGAGCTGTACAAAGCATGGCTCGTGGGGGTTGATGTTGCCTCTCCCGAGCATGGGGAGGAGTGGAGGCCGAATCAGCGGATAGATACAAACCACTAGTAGGGAACAAGGAAAAGGCAGCATGGGGAGATTGCGAATAGATCAAGGGTGACCTAGAGTCTCCCATCTGGTTTTGTCTGTAGATACTTTTGAGGGAAGAGTGTAGAGGGAGACACTAGGGAAGGAAAGAACAACGGAAGAAAGAGAGTGAGAATGATGCGGATATAAATGATATTAGAAGGCAGCGTAATTGGATCCGCCGATCCAAAACCGATGGGGGGAATGAAATAGGAACGGATGAGGAACGTACACAAGTCATATGAAAAGATCGCCAACCCTGGGAAGTCTTGAGGGGGCGCAGATGAAGGCGAATGAATGGGCGGAAGACTGGGACCAAAGGAATATGATCGATACAACAATCGAATCTGGCTGGGGGCCCCGTTTAGAAAAAGTCGAAAGAAAAGACTGAGGGGCAATTAAGACTTGTCGTGACAAGACGCTGAGGTCTGGACCAATGCGATGCGTGCCAATAACTAGACAAAAGTTTGATCAATGATGCTAGTCTGGATCGAGCGGCTGTAGAGTAAAAAAGTGTTCTGGTATCCGTTTACTGCAGCCTTGGCAGAAATCGATGTGAGATTTGGGTCGTTAAAAACAGATCGTGAAATTCGTCGTAACAAAAAGAGAGCGAGAGGATGATAGGAAAGCGAGAAAACAAGGCTCGTAACGAAGACCCGGAACTACTAGGGCAAGATTGTGACCACAGCTGAAACTCGCGGATTCGTATTCACGAGTGCGCCAATACCCCGGCCTCATCCCGCTCTCTCGAGCACTGACTTCCTAATTAGTCGCCCTCTCCCTTATATCCCCCGCGGCTCCGCCCACTCGCGGCCGGCCGCCATCAATCATCAAGGCTTCCAAATGCGCACGAGGCTATCACCGAAACGTAACAAACACCCTCGTCTTGCCACAGATTCCCTATCGGGCAAAGCGCAGATTTACAGTTGTCATAGTGGACGTCGGACGGGTGGGGTCAAAACATAGGGACATATTGTTGTGACATCCTCTGGAACTTTCCCAAGTGGCACTCCGAGTCGATTTCCACCCGGGCTACGAGAATAGATAATCCTATCGGCTCTTCGGGCATTGTGATTTCGATCAAGACCGGACAAAGTCGGCCTCTCCTTCAATTCACTTTTTACGTTTCTGGGTTATCGATATGAACACAACACTAGCGCAGAACACTCTTCAATCAGTCGTGTCGTCCCACAGCAGCAGAAAGTTTACCAACATCAGTGCGAGTTCAAGGAGGATTTGAACTGAATGTTTGTTTATTCCTTGATCTTGGACCCCTGTGCCGCGACAACCAGTAAGTAGATACCAGGATATGGGTCACTGAAAATGTCTGAGATGACCGGGGGGACAAACACGCACGGCGCTCATTGCCATCATCCATAACGTAAGGGTGCCAAAACAACCAGACTCATCGATGTTGGCGATTTCTCAGTAAAACTCCTAGACGTAGGCCAACCACGATCTCGATGAGCAGGTGAAGGATATGCCGCAGATGGGGGTGAGATAAACCTTATCGATACTTGGCTCAGGCAGACGCTCGGAGAACACTGAAGAGAGAAATCCTGATCCTTCAGGTAGGATTGCAATTTAGGCATATGTGTTGTTGTCGAAGACAAGTGCATGTGGCGCGACAAATACGTATTACTACAGTATTGGCGCAGTCGAGTGGCATGAAACAGCGATAAGATAACAGCATCAAGAGATGAGAACCCGATCGGCAACGGCCTTGCGGTGTTGTGGAAGCCAGTAATTGATTCGGTGTTCAGGTCATCAGGCCGGGACTTTGTCTGTGAAATCTTTCTGAATAGTGAACCACGGTTTAAATTACATAGCTAGTGAATAACAGACTTTGGATTGGCTTGTTTGCAACGTAAATCAACGATACACTACTCTAAGAGGCGAAACGAAGCCATAAGATGGAGAAATAGGTCGGAACCATGGGTCAAAGTTTGTTCCGCCTCGGCATATCGTCAAGAACAGCCGGAGGGCAGAAGATAAAGTCGTGAGAGTAGACCTTCTGCCAATTAATTGAGATTGCAAGTTTACGAAGCGAGCCATGCATCGGGCATCATGACGAGTCAAAGTGAAGCACAACGCAACCACATGGTCGAGGGAATTGATCTACCGAAGGCCCTTTAATGCAGGCCGAAAGCTATTACGACATTTAGTTTCCTCGACTTGGGCAAATAGCGGGGTTGCCCGACTTCCAAATAGTGTCTGTCCGCCGTTGCTGTGCCAACATATGAAGTTGTTCGCTCCATCTTGCATATTATTTCTTCTAGGACACGTTCCTTCATCGGCAGAAGGGTGTCACTGGGCAGATCGTCATGGAATTGGGTGTTCAGAATATGCCCACTCTCAGTTTACAGAAACCATTATTAAAAGAGTAGATATGCCGGGACAATAACCGGTTACTGGCACTTGGATCCGGCATTCTCCAGCCCAACCACGGACTTTCCCCCCAATGAAGGATCTCCTGCTGCGGTTGCTGCGGTCACCAGATACCTGGGAGCTTGGCAGGAATTGCGCGGAGAACACTGCCGGGACCCAGGCAGTAGTTGCCTCCGTCAGCTTACCGGACGATCGATTTCATGGATTATTAAGCAAAGACCGCCCACCGCACGGCCATCAGCCCAAAAGTTGTGGGCGGCCATGCAGGGTCACATATGTGACTGGTGCCATCTCGAATGATTGTGACAAGACTATAAAACGTGACTGTAACAATTGTAGTCTGTGTAATTGATCCTGGGAGAACGATTGATCACATCGTGACAGGCAGTGTTTCCGCAACAACACTTCTTTCTTAAGACTATGCTGTACACAGCCTGACGGTCATAACGCTCGCCTTCCAATTTTTTTTACGCCCATGAACCTTTTCGTCGACGTTCCATCCCAAGAAGCGTTCCTTGTGGGTTTCTTTCCTCCTTGTGGCGTCGCCATCCGTAACCTCTTTTACAGATGTACAATTCGAACGACCGAGATATCTTGACGCAAACCATGTCATTACCCGAGCAGTTGGCTGACCATAATGGCTGGTCATATCTTACGACTTCATCCTCTCCTTCTAATCTTTATTCGCTTCATTCCCCTCGTTTTGACTCAAACACCCTCAGAGTCCGCAAAGCTCCCCCTGTTCCCGTACCAAACCTGACGAAGAAAAGCCGAGGGCGTCGAGTCCCCACGGTATCCGATCCCGATTCTGATTGTTCTGGAAGTTATGGCGTCGCCAAGTCGAGGACTTTTAGGTGTAGTGTTTCTGGCTGCGGCAAGTGTTTCCTTAGAGGGGAGCATTTGAAGAGGCATGTCAGGTCAATCCACACTCACGATAAGCGTAAGCTGTTGTTTTTATCATAGCTAGAATCGTCATTAACACGTATTCCTTTAGCTTTCAAGTGCACCATCCCTTCTTGTGGAAAACATTTTAGCCGTCGCGATAACCTCTTTCAGCACCTTAAAATCCACAAGGATCGTTCCCCTACTTTTCCAACACAGATGTCGTATGCTGGCGCACAATATCCAGACAATGATGATGCTTCTGAATACCAGCGATCGTCCACGTCGCCTATCGGCGCTGACTACGTCACGGTCCCGTCATCCTTCATTCTTCCTTCTACCCCCTCCCCTCCGATGGGCACTTCCCAATCTTATTCGCAATTCCCCTTGAACTATACCTGTGATGAGTTTCCGACGAATACGACCACCAATGTTTCGTCAGTTCGCACCGAACTACAATCTTCGATCCCCTCCAGTTACCACTACACCTTGTCGAATAACAATGCATCACAGTTCTCCTTGATGCATCCTTCTCCCGTCTATCCACAACAATCAATGCTTTCGGAAACCCATATCATCGGAGAATCCCAATTTCAGCATGGACAAGCCATGCAGTACTATTACGGGTAACGTGGAGGAGACGCATATTCTTTCTACGTCTATCATGGACACTCATTATTAAGGACTTGCAGAACATTTGTAGCCTGTAGCACCAAGATTGTACTCCTTCGAAGTCACGTTTCAATTTTTCCTTTCTTTCCGTTTCTTTATTATCAAAAAGGACGCTATCAAGTACCAGAATTTGGACTTATCTTATACACCAACGGACACCATTGGCTACGAAATATGTAACTCATCACTCCTCTCATTACGGACTTTTGAATAATGGACTTGATGCTTCAATGAGTACACAAGGCTACAGTATTATTATAGTATGGTCTAAGCTAGGTTTACACTGACATCGTACGAATTCTGAATCAGTAACCGTTCGACTGTCCCTACGTCTTTCCGACCCTTGCAGTATGCCAGGGTACCACAACAGACTTGTGCCGTAATCTCATTGAATAGTAGTAGACCGGTCACAATCCTACGCAGTAACTTGATGTCGACTACCCTGCATGGTCTGCCACTCAAACTTTGTCTGCCAAATACTGTCGGAACTCTGGGTGTGGGTTATGATGAACTCCTGTTCAAAACCTTCATATGGATGTGGTGAGCCCATGTCCAGTGCTGAAACTAATTCCCCGTCTTGCCTTCCGTATTCGCGGCAATGAAATATATGTGGGGCTGTCCTGTGATTTCAATTTTAGACCCCCTATTGAGCAAGAACTTGCGGTCAGGGTCAGGTAGAACTGCGAATCCATCATCATCATCACTTGCGTTCTGCATGAAACAACCTCCTATATTCTCGTATAGGCATCACTACTGGTTTATGGGTGATGATAAGTCCTCAAACAATAGGTGCCTTCTTCTTGTCTTTTGGACTTTTTGACAAGTGTCATCTGATGGGGCGATCTAGATATTATTCAGCTCTGATACAGTGGATGTCATTTCTTTTCAGACGTGCTTCTTCTCTTAACTCGCTTTGTGTTGTTCTCCTCGTACAACCTGTCCGAAGTATAGCAAACACAAATTTCCGCTATAATGTTTTCAAGCGCCCAGATTTGCGTTCGCGGAATACCTTACCCCTTTACGCTTTCGGAGTTATGGGTCGCTAAAGAGGTCAGAACAGGCAATTACTTTGTGAGGATCCATTCCATGGATGGCCAGAGGTTACGGGCGAACCCTGGATCTGAGACTCTTAGGACGCTAGCACTCATTGAGCCAGGGGAATTTCCCATAGCTGCTTTTCCTGAATCGTTGCTGGCCTTGTAACGAGAAGGGAGACAATCTCATGAGAAAGGAGACGACCATGCCGAATAACCCCAAATAGTTGGGACGAGTATGCCAGTGCGCTTTGGTAGTCGACTTCCAAAGCAGGGAGCATATCGATGAGCAGAGGAAGGCCAGTTTTACTTTCATTGTGTTCATCTTATTAAATTTGCAGTCCCTACACCTAGATTACTGTTCACCTCGAGGAAGAAGCCGGTCTAGAGCCTTCATGACGACAGTATCCGACGGATACTTTAGGCTTCCCTATTACCCTCACTGTTCTCATCTTCCTCGGTAACTCCATTTTTATCCGATATCACTATTCTTTCCAAGCGTGCGACAGTCGGGACCTTTAACCTTGCGCATTATTTTCGAGCCATTAATTTGTAGTCTTCTCAAACCTGATTTCTTCCCACTCATTATCGCAGTATCAGATACAGTGTACAATATAAAACAGAACTCGAAGGCCTGCAGGCTGATGGACAAGGTCTTGGACATCACGGAAGAAGTTCGGACGAAAGGAAGGACGCAGTCGATTCTATCGCAACAAGGACTGCTCACAGAGACCTTTTCCATGCGGCTTGCAACATTCAACATGTCTCGATGACTACGGGAAGGGGACATCTTAACGGCGACTTGAAATGCTGTTCACTCGGGCCTTCATCAAGATAATTACTTGATACCTCTGCTAGATACCGTTGAACGGTCCGCTACTATTGCAAACGCCGGTCCGACATACAAGTCACTTGCTCAGTCGTATCGCAGCACCAAATGAATGGTTAGATATCAGCAAGACCGCATTTAAGTGGATCCATAACCAGAATTCCTGTGCCCCTCTTGTCCTCTCTTATCGTTCGACTAACCATCTTTGTGATTACCCCATGGCGCTTGTATACAGTTATAGGGCAATTTTGTTGGCAATATTTGTCGCCTTTGGTATGTTCACAACTCGACCTATCCCGTTTTAGGCTGTGATTTCGATCTCACCATCCTCAGGTGGTTTCCTCTTTGGATATGATATTGTTAGTGATTTGACGTAATTCTCGTTGCATGTCTCAATTATGCTCCCGCTTTCCAGGGTGTCATCTCAGGATGTTTAATCATGCCAGATTTTGTAAAAAGGTTTGGTGTTTGTGATGCAAACGGGAATAATTGCGTCCTCGATGCATCACGACAATCCATCATTACGTCCCTACTTTCTGCTGGAACTTTTGTTGGCGCGCTCGGGCAGGCGTTTACTTCTGACAGGTTTGGTAGAAGGGGTATGTGAAAAATTTATTTCGTTTTATAGAAAATTACTCATGTGATTCGTAGGTTCTATCGCGATCTGGGCTGGGATTTTTACTGTTGGCGTGGCAATTCAAACTGGAACAGTGAACTCGATCCCACAGATAAGTATTGGACGTTTCGTTGCCGGGCTAGGAGTTGGGGCAATGTCAGCTATCGTACCTTTATATAACGGGGAATCATCACCAAAAGCGCTTCGTGGGACGTTACTGGTGGTTTACCAGGTACAAATCATCAGCGGGTATTTCCATTTTTTCAATTTCTTTTTGGCACATCCTCGAATTCGTTCACAGCATATTCATATCTTATGTCATTGATCTTGGTACACACAGTATCGAAGGCTCTGCATCTTGGCGTATACCTATTGGGCTGCAAATGATCTGGGGTCTCGTTCTTGTTTCTGGAATATTTTTCCTACCTGAGTCTCCGTGAGTATTGCGTGACGCGTTCAGTGTTATATAACTTTTGACATTATCATACTCTAGACGTCACTTGATTGGTATCGGACAGCCTGAAGAGGCACGGAAAGTAATTGCTGAGCTGAACGCAACGACTATAGATAATCCTTTGGTTGTCGAAGCTATGGAAGAATTAGAGATTGGTATTCGTGCAGAGAACGAAGGCGGGAAGGCTACATGGATGGAATGCTTCTCTACTCGCAATATGCTATGGAAAAGAACCATAAATGGCATGATGTTACAGTTCATCCAACAACTCAACGGTCAAAACTTTTGTGCGTGGCGTCAAAATTTTTTTGTGGTAATTCAATTCTAACAATTGCCTTTCAAAGACTATTATTATGGCGATACCTTTTTTAAATCTGCAGGCACAACACTTTCGCCATATGTTATCCAAACTATCTTGGGGGCCGTTTCTGTTGTTGGCACTGTTCCGGCATTGCATTTAATCGAATCGTGGGGTCGTAGGAAGACGCTCTTGATAGGAGCCGTCCTGCAAGGCACCTGCGCTATCATCGCTGGCCTTGTTGGCCACTTTACGCTAGCACCACCGGGTACCCCACAGAGTCAGTTGACGCCGAGAAATAAGCAGGGAGGCGACATCCTGATCACGTTCGCTGTTCTCCATGTGTTCTCATTTGGTTTGTCCTGGGGCCCAACGTAAGTCTGCTTTTCGGGTGCAGAGCTTTTGGACGTTTTTGTGATATGTGCCTTTGAGTTTAGCCCTTGGGTTTACTTGGGCGAGTCGTTTCCTCTACGAGTGAGACCGAAATGTATCGCTTTGGGTTCTGCATCTAGTGCGTTTTATCGTTTACGTTGATTATAAAGTCTAACGTTCCTGACATCCATAAGATTGGATCTGGAACTTCCTGCTTGGATTTTTTTCGCCGCGAATTGCGAACGACATCGGTAAGCTACTACGTTGCATCGAAATGAACGTTTGTATTAATCAATCTGTTGCTAATTAGGCCCACTGATTCTCATGATATTCTTCGGTATGCTCGTATCTGGCTGGGTATACGTGTACCTCTTCATCCCAGAGACAAGGGGCCTCACCTTGGAAGAGGTAAGCGCCTTTTCTGAGTTCAGTAATCCCCGATGAAATGCCGACTTGCACTCAATTAGGTCGACGAGATGTACCGAGCTAACGTCAGACCGTGGAGATCTACTGAATGGAAGCCCCACCTTTATGAACATGCCCGTCGTGAAAAGGGTCATGATTCCTTAGGAGTAAGCGAGAATAGCGACGAGCTCTGATTGGAATCCGTGATGTAGAAGAAGGTGACAGGAAGGCACCGATGTCCTCCCTAGAAATGTATAGACACACATTATCCCTCGTCGTTGTCTGATAAATGCCAGTGTCAGGTTGAAGAATCCGAGGTTCCGCCAGCGTCCTGATTCGGTGTGAGAGTCGTATTAGCCGCGAGCCTAAATTTATCAGTTGGAACTTTCAGTTGAACTCCTGTGATGAGTGGCAAGGCTGCAAATCGGCACGATATATGGATTTCAAATTTTGATTCGAGTTGACGCGGCCATATTCTATTGAACGAATTCAGCTCTGTTGTACAGGTCGTATAGAGCGGCTTATCTCCGTTTCTTTTGTATTCCCCCATATATCTCGTATATATCTTTGACGGGGTTATGTTATCCAACCTTTTATTGACATCAGAATAGAGTTTTGAGCTACGCTAGCAGAATTTTTCGATCTTGTTCTCGCGACGATACTGTTTATTTCAATGAATTTGGATATCATGATGGTCCAGGCTGGCCAGCGCCGGGCCGTTGGTCCTTATAACTCCCACCCTCCCGAGTCCATGTGCTAACGCCCACCCCACTTTATCTCCTTCGTAGGGGAATCTATCTTGGCCTGCAGGTCGTTAAGTAGTACTAGGCACTTGCTTTCTCACGTTACCTTTCGCATATATCCTGCATGAGACCGAGTCCCCGTACTATTTGCTTAAAGACATAGGCTTTTGGGGACGTCGCTCTGGTTCATTGAACCCTTGACTAATAAGTTGTCATTAAAAATTCCTTTACATGGACTTGAATCAACTGACATGCTCAATCTAGATACTCCTGGCGTGCATTACCTTGTTTTAGGAATTTTGCGTTCGCCCTTTAATAGCATCACTGGAAACATCTTCTCGCTACATGTGCAACGAACCACCTGCCAGGCGTGCTTGACAGACACACTCCTTTACCATTGAACAGGTTTCTAATCAGAGTCACCATATTGCACTACTGTTGGGGCTAAGAGAAGCTGACGTGCTTTGTCGCCCTGACCCTGTTTTTTTTTTTTTTTCGTTCCTTTCATGCGAATGGTCCGATATATGGCTAGTGCAATTCTCACAGCAGGCGGCTAGCAGAACCTCCATCTTCTCGCTTAGGATCATGGGTTTACGGGTAGGCGGGGAATCGCGCGGTGGGCACTTCCGAAGGACATCCAGGATCAGCAAAGACAGAAGGGGCCGTTGAAAGTCATGGATACGATACGTAATCAAGGGGTATACAACGCCACCAAACAACCAGTTCTACACCGCTGAAGACTCAGTAATGTTCTTCCTTGCGCCAGTTCATTATGCGGCGATCTAGAGCGTTGTATGAGTGCCCTGCCTTTCAGCAACCATACCGTTAGAACCTTGCTGGTCAAGAGAATCGCTCAACATAATTCTAATTGGTGGCTCAAGAACATCCAGTATCATAGTCTTGTGACCTCCGGAAGAAGTTTAACATACTCGAGTGTCTACATGACAATAGTTCAATGCAGGTCGCCTCATTACTCTCCCTGGCAGCCTTTTTTCTCCCAGTGGTGGTTTTCTGTTGATTTTGGCATCACCGCTCATGCGGTCGTCCGAAACAAAGGCAGTGGCGGTCCATTACATATTTCTGCAAACCTCACGGTAAAGGTGAGTACGTTGAATGGGAGAACAAAAAAAGAAAGGACCCGACTCGTTGAAGACAGCTCACACGTGTCTCTCTTGCGATACGCGCACGCCGTGTCCGGTCTGTGGCTCGATAACTTACATTCCAACAACCAACGCGGCTTAGCAAGACGCACATCGTTTCTCATTCGTTAAAATTCTGCTATACACTTGTTCGAAGGACCGTTACCATTACAAGATCGGACAGAAACGCAATTCAGAACTGTTATACCGCTGGTAAGGCTGTATTTAACTAAATCCCCTACCATAATTCTTTCGACCCCCTCGTCTCCCTGAGTACCTTTACGGGCACATCGTAGCCTCGGAAAAATACTGTTTGCCACCTTCGTCGCATTCGGTGTGTTACTACTATGTATGTTCCATTTGCTGTGTTTTTACTTTTTTCAATCATGATACCAGCTGGCTTATCTAACGTCGTCAGCGACCTCTGTGTAATGCCTGTGTCTATGTTTCTATTTTGCTGATGTTATTTTGATCAGGCTAAAGAAGGTTCGATGCTTTTGATGCAAACTGAAACAGCTGTGTTCTTGGTGCATTGCGACAAGCGATCGTTACGTCTCTACTCCCCACTGGGAGCCTTACTGCCGCCCATTGCATTTGACAAGGTCGGGAGAAGGAAGATGTGTTAGCCTGTCCTGGGTTCACTCCGCAGATGCCTTCGGTTTATTCGGGGAGTCGTTTCATTTGCGAATGTGGCCAAAGTATATTGCTTTGGGTTCTGCATCGGGTGCGCTTGTTTCACCAAGCTGTACTGGACCGTCCTGCTTGGTGATTCTTTCTGTCGCGATTTTCCAACGACGTCGGTAAGCAACTGTGTTAAATTACGAAAATTATATTGGTATTGAACGATGTTGTCGCTAATTTAGCTCTAATGATCTTCTTTAGTACACGGCACCTCTTCATCCCGGAGACGAAGGATCTCAGCTGCAAGCGCCTTTCTAGTGTTTAGCAATGCCCAGTGATTAAATGCCGACTTGAATTGTGTGATCAGGAGATGCATCGTGCTAATATCAGACTATAGAGACCTGCCACACCTGCCCATCGTGAAAAGTGACAATAGTCTCCAGAACTGAGAGGCGAGAATAAGGGATGAATCGATGACCCTTAGTGGGTATCAGTGAAGCAGAAGAACGTAGCGTGAGGTTATTTCATGTTACGGTGCTTTTTCATAGAGATGTACACTTTGATGCTATTCATTATATTAGCGAATACCCGGTCGTTCACTCGCAAGAAAATTTACCCACGACCCTAGGACGAAAGTAAGTGAATTTGGAGACTTTGATAGATATCGATGGGACGGGGGTGATAAAAAAGGTGGAAATAGACCGGTATCGTAGAGCAGCTCAGATCCCTGCTCTCTCAAGCTTGTCACAGTGTTCAGGATTCATCTTGCCTTCTACTCTTGGGCAGGTAGGATCCCGGGCCGGCCAACCGCAGCTTCCCGATTTGGATTCTTGGTTCTCTTGGAATTCTAGACTCAGGGCCGCGAACCTCCGTATAACTGCCGCTCCAAGTGCTAACCCTGATTCTTTCGGTTCTTTCGATTTTACTAATCCAACTCTCTGCCTTGAATGTAAAGACAAGCCGCAGTTGCTTATCTTTCACCCTAATAAGTACGCACGTACATATTACATGAAACGTTTCCCATACCCGCTCATATAGGTCTCTCATGGCTGTAGCTTTGCTTGAAAACCCAGAACAATAGGTCCGTCTTTTTCCTTTAGTTTTTTTCACTTCACAAGCACTCTAATTGATACGTTGATCTAGATGCTGTTTGGTACTACCAGGGAATTATCGCACCGACTCTACTCCTTTTCTATAATCATGCTACTATAAATCTTACAAGGATTACTCCCACAACTATCTAGTGTGCACCAATAGATCCGTGGTCCCGGAATTCACAGGTCCTTTACCCTTAATGCTATGGGTAGCTGGAGAGGTAGGAACATCAAGGGTTGATACCAAAGAGATAAAACGGCTATCGGATACCATTGAAACTCACGGCTACCCACGTGAAAACGAGGGCCTGACAGACACCTGATAAACGCCACAAACTGAACGGTTTTAGTCCGCATCGCCAAGATCTGATGCAGGCATCTGTCTCGTGAAGGTACATTCTATGAACGGCTAAGGGGATGTATCTGTACCCTAGTTCTATTCTTTTTGAAAGGTCCGCTTTCACCCATCGGATGAGGGAATTGCTCATCTGTGCTGCTTTTTTGACTGATGCAACGACGACGCCGCAGAATTTGTAATAGGAAGGTAGATGGACGAAGCGCAAGAGGATGTCCGTGCGGAAGAATCACTACCATTCGGGACACCGAGTATTGTAGGCGTGCTTTTATCGTGACGCATTTTACTCAAGAATGAGAGCAGACTGATGACAACAAAATGCAGGCCCTTCGTGTTTTGCGAAAAGCTGATTTTTTTTTTTTTGTATTCAAGAACATCAGAAAGCTGTCGATCACATCATGGAGAATACAGCCACAGACATTTGTGCGTGATGATAGTATCAACGGACACTATAGATTTCCTGATCGTCTCCCCCAGCACCCACTTTGTGGCAACTTTCCCTTTGCTTCCGGCACTACCACACCTCTAAATGATACGGCCGTCGGGGGCTTTAGCCTTGCGCATTAATATAAGCCCGTTGCATTAAAGGGTAAGATTTCTCCCCACTAATTAACACAGTACCAAATATGGGCCATAATGGAAGAGTAAACTTGAATGATTGCTAGTCAACTTCGTGGCTACAGGTGGCAGAAATCCATTGGAGAGCGGGAAGAAAGACACTCGACCTGATCTCGACAAGCATCCCAGAGGTCCCCCTTGCGCTAAATATCTACACGTAACACGCCGTGTTTTAATTATTTATGATTCAACAACCAATCGAAAGTTCAACATTTCAACCACGATTCAAAAAATCCAATTTACTCGGTCCTTCGACAATGCCTCTTCTGAATTCTTATTCGACGGGCCGCTCCAACCATAACGGCGGGCCGCGATGGGATACATTGCTCCATTGTATCGCAAAGACGAATGAATAGTCATGTAGCCAGGACTGCTACATTTAAATGACTTCACCACCAGCATTCCTTGTCCTCTCTTGTCCCCCCACTCTCCTCAAGTGGCTACTATTGCGAGTGCTCCATGGCCGTTGCATATAATTACAGAGCAATTCTATTTGCCATCTTCGTTGCCTTTGGTGCGTCGGTATTGATCATACCCCCATTTGAAGTGTGGTTTTGATTTTCGATTATTCTATTAGGTGGCTTCCTGTTTGGATACGACATTGTCAGTAGCTTTCACATAACTCCCCCAAAGGTTTCTGAACTGTATCTTTGCCATAAAGGGTGTTATTTCAGGATGTTTGATCATGCCAGACTTTGTAAGAAGGTTTGGTGTTTGTGATGCAAACGGAAACAACTGCGTCCTTGACGCGTCACGACAATCTATTATCACATCCCTACTCTCCGCGGGGACCTTTGTTGGTGCGATCGCTCAGGCGTCAACATCAGACAGGTTCGGAAGACGTGGTGCGTTATAAAATTAGCCTTCCTTAGAAAACTAATGTGGTTCACAGGTTCCATCGCCATCTGGGCTGGAATTTTTACTGTAGGTGTGGCAATCCAGACTGGGACGGTGAATTCGATCCCCCAGATTAGTATCGGACGTTTCGTTGCAGGGTTAGGAGTCGGAGCAATGTCAGCTATTGTACCTTTATATAATGGAGAATCATCACCGAAAGCACTCCGTGGTACGCTACTGACTATGTACGAGCTGCAGATCATTACTGGGTATTTACCATTTTTTAAACCGTTTGATTCACACTTCAATCTGTTTAAACAGAATCTTCGTATCGTATCTTGTTGATCTCGGTACTCATAATATCGAAGGTTCAGCATCTTGGCGTATCCCTGTTGGACTGCAGATGGTTTGGGGCCTCATTCTTCTCGCTGGTATTCTATTCTTGCCCGAGTCTCCGTGCGTACCACATAACATATTTTTTTCTTTTGTTATTATTTAAAATACTAATGTCTTAGGCGTCATTTGATTGGCATTGGCCAACCTGAGCAAGCACGCCAAATAATCGCTGACATGAATGGAACTTCTCTTGATGATCCCTTGGTTGAGGATGCGATGGAAGAATTAGAGATTGGTATTCGTGCAGAGAATGAAGGTGGGAAAGCTACGTGGATGGAATGCTTCTCCACTAGGAATATGCTATGGAAGAGAACGACAAATGCCATGATGTTGCAGTTCATTCAACAGCTTAACGGTCAAAACTTTTGTACGTCTTCGTCCACATAAATTCCTTTTTTGTTTGACCTTTTCCGCAGTCTACTACTATGGCGACACATTTTTCAAAGCTGCAGGCACAACACTCTCGCCATATGTTATCCAAGTTATTTTGGGAGCTGTTTCTGTTATTGGCACCATTCCTGCATTATATTTGATCGAATCCTGGGGTCGCAGGAAAACACTTCTGATAGGAGCTATTCTGGAAGCGATCTGTGCTCTAATTGCCGCTCTTGTTGGCCACTTTACGCTGGCACCAGCGGGTACCCCACAGGACCAGTTGACGGCCAGAAATAGGCAGGGAGGCGATATCCTTGTCGCTTTCGCTGTCCTCCATGTGTTCACATTCGGAATGCTTTGGGGCCCCACGTAAGTTCACTTGTCCAGAGTAGATGGCCACCCTAGTCATTCATTACAGACCCTGGGTTTATTTAGGCGAGTCGTTTCCCCTGCGGGTAAGGCCGAAAGGCATCGCTTTGGGTTGTGCATCCAGTGCGTATTGTTGTTGCATTTGTGTATCATATCTTATATTTGCCAGACTGGAGCTGGAACTTCCTACTTGGATTTTTTTCGCCACGAATTGCCAATGACATTGGTTAGTCAACATATTAACTCATGAAAATAATGCTCACATGGACCGAATACTATCGTTAACCAGGTCCATTGATCCTCCTGATATTCTTTGGCATGCTATTATTTGGCTGGGTTTATGTATACCTGTTCATCCCAGAGACGAAGGGTCTCAGCTTGGAAGAGGTAAGCACTCATTTTGAGGTTTAGTGGTCTTATGAGATTCTGAGTCATGCGTGATCAGGTTGACGAGATGTATCGCGCTAATATAAAACCGTGGAGATCTACGGATTGGAAGCCACACTTGTACGACGATGCCCGTCGTGGAAAGGGCAAAGCTACTCCAGAAGTGAGCGAGAAGAGTGATGAGGCTTGATGAAGATTCGAGAAGTACATAAACGAATGAGACGCGGGATTTTACGTATGTTAGATTGTCCCTTCTAACCAATGTATAGCTACACAGGTTGTGAGCTTTGCCAATATATGATAATGGTTTGAAGACCAAACTGTCAGCGATTGTCCTGATCTGGAAGGTGGTAGTGGTCGCGAGAAATTCTGCTTGGGGGAGTTTACTATCATCCGGATCCGTCTAGCATATTAGGGTGTTGCCCATTTCTTTTGTATTTCCACAAATATCCAAGTCTACACCTAAGCCTTTATTGACGTGTGTTCTTTCCGAAATTCTGTTGACGTTCAGACTTGAAGCCAACCTTCCATTAACGGGCCTCTTACCAGAGGCGAAGACAAGGATACACCTTAGTAGTTAGATCCAGGGCGCATCTAGGTACCTGTCAGGCCAAGTGCTAACTAGTTCAGTTACTCGTTGCTCCTTTCATTTCACTAGTACCGGTACCTAGGACCCTTCATCCGGCGTCTGTTTTGAATGTAAAGTGCGAGTCTCGCATGAACAATTTATCCACACTCGCTTCTGATGGACTCGGAGGTGACCTTTGTGAGTCGCCTGTAGATATCTTGACCCTTGAAATGTTTTCACGAGGGCGTTTGGCTGCCTTTGGTACCACTGCCGTCCTAGCCTGAATAAAGTAAACGACGGCGACGCTGTTCAAGTTGTCTTGTTCCCCTCGATCTAACCTCTGCCCCGACTCTGGATCCTCTCTATCGCCAGTGAGCTTGGTAGCCTTGTCGGAATATTAGATTAGCCGTCGTAAGGCTGATTACATACTCTAAATATTTGTCGTTCCACTGCTACGTAATTTACTTCACGAGATTACGACTTACTAACTTAGAGCCCGTTCGGTAGGCTCACTTCAGACGCAAGTTGCCAAAGTTCACACGAGTTTTCAATTATGCGCCGATTTGCCGCTATCTGAGTTTGAACTTGAAATCTTTTGCGTCTTCAAATTATTGAGGCCGGAGTCCTTTCAAATTACTGGCTTATTACTCATGGACTCAGACCCAAATCGAGGTGCAATATGTGTACCTCTACGACAATATATTCATTGGCATCTTGCCATTTTTCTGGCTTTCATCATCACTCTTGCTGCAGTCTTCATACAGTCCCAGGAAGCAATGACTGTTCAAAAATATTCAAACTCAGATAGCAGCAAATCGGCGCATAATTGAAAACTCGTGTGAACTTTGGCAACTTGCTTTTGAAGTGAGCCTACCGAACGGGCTCTTATACGCAGCCGCCTTTCGACTAATTCCAACATGCGACCTGTGAATAGTAAGTTTGAACAAGTCGGCTCCTTCAAAGCTGCTGATATGTTCTGCCTATTAGCGAAGAATTGCCAATTGCCGGCTGCTGCCAGTCGACGTCACAAATTGATAACCGGAACAATTCCGAAGAGATTTCCAGCTGATTGCACCGCCGCCCGAAGGGATTTCAGCGGCGCAACCTATTGGAAGTCGCTTTCCAGCGAACACCTCCCGAGATGTCCTCACTGGCCAAATCCCCCTCAAGCTGAAGGTCCTTAGCCCCAAGAGCCGACTGCCACGTGGCAGATTACCGTTTCAACCCGTCCGACTGATTCTGCGGATGAATTCACACGATCCCTCATCCATTTCTTTCCTGATCACCCTGCAGTATCAGGCGGTCCGTTTCTATTAATGCCGGACCGATATGCAAGTCACTTGCTCGATTTTCTTTAGGATTTGGCCGACTTATTGAGACGCCAAGCGGCACAACGCCGAATTTAAAAAGAATGTACGAAATATACGCACCGATTTTCCTTTTCTCCACACTCCCCTTCCTGTTCAAGACTACGTCCGTGGTGCACCTATGGCGCCTGTGCGTAATTCCAAGGCAATTTTATTCTCCATATTTGTTGCTTTCGGTCTGTTGCAACTAAACATATACCACCTTCCGAGCTCGTTACTGACTTCCTGATCGTTCAATTAGGCGGCTTCTTGTTTGGATATGACATCGTTAGTGACTTGAGGTCATTTATTTATTTTGAGCTGAGTTCTGGAAGTACAGGGTGTTATATCGGGGTGTTTGATCATGCCAGACTTTGTGAGAAGGTTTGGTGTCTGTGATGCAGACGGAAACAATTGTGTTCTTGATGCATCACGTCAATCTATTATTACATCACTACTCTCTGCTGGCACCTTTGTTGGCGCACTCGGACAGGCGTTCACCTCTGACAGATTTGGTAGAAGGGGTACGTTCGATCTTGAAAAATTTGACTCACCCCGGAAAGTTACTCATGTAGCTCCACAGGTTCCGTTATGATCTGGTCTTTCATTTTTACCATCGGCGTTGCAATTCAGACGGGGACAGTAAATTCAATTCCTCAGATTAGTGTCGGTCGTTTCATTGCTGGGTTGGGAGTCGGAGCGATGTCAGCTATCGTGCCTTTATATAACGGGGAATCAGCACCGAAATCACTGCGTGGGACGCTCCTGGTGATGTACCAGCTGCAGATCATTATGGGGTAATTGCCACATTCAACTCGATGGTGAAAACTTGAATCTGTTTACAGGATCTTCCTGTCGTATATCATCGATCTTGGGACACACAATATCAAGAACTCGGCATCTTGGCGTATCCCTGTAGGCCTGCAAATGATCTGGGGTCTCGTTCTTTTCTCCGGTATATTCTTCCTGCCCGAGTCCTCGCAAGTGTTGTGTGACATCTTCAGTGTCCCTTAACCATTAATATTAGCCTTCTCTAGACGTCACTTGATTGGTATCGGTAAATCTGAGCAAGCACGTCAAGTAATCGCTGACATGAATGGAACTTCTGTCGACGATCTCTTGGTGGTGGAAGCTATGGAAGAATTGGAGATCGGTATTCGCGCAGAAAACGAAGGCGGGAAAGCTACGTGGATCGAGTGCTTCTCTACTCGCAATATGTTGTGGAAGAGAACGCTCAATGGCATGATGTTGCAATTCATCCAGCAACTCAATGGTCAAAACTTTTGTGCGTTTTTTTTTTAATCGCCTTGTTTATCGATTTTGTATCCATGACAAGTCAATTCCGACTTGTTATTCCTTCCATAGACTACTATTATGGAGATACCTTTTTCAAATCCGCAGGCACAACACTCTCGCCGTATGTTATCCAAACAATTCTGGGAGCTGTATCCGTCGTTGGTACCATTCCGGCTCTATATCTGATCGAAACGTGGGGTCGTAGGAGGTCTCTTCTGCTGGGATCTATCCTTGAAGCCACATGCGCTCTCATTGCCGGTTTGGTTGGCCACTTTACATTAGCACCGTCCGGTACCCCACAGAACCAATTGACACATAGGAACAAGCAAGGTGGCGATACGCTCATCGCATTTGCTGTCCTGCACGTTTTCTCGTTTTCAATGTTTTGGGGACCCACGTAAATCTCCTCCTATTTAAAGAACCCTTTAGACATCTCAAACGATATTTTCCTTTCAGTCCCTGGGTTTACTTGGGAGAATCGTTCCCTCTGCGAGTAAGGCCGAAAGGTATCGCTTTGGGTAGTGCAACGAGTGCGTTCATTTATGACTCCATATATGTATACCGTGCCTGACTTTTATCAGACTGGATCTGGAACTTTTTGCTTTCGTTCTTTGCGCCCCGAATTGCCAAAGATATTGGTGAGCCAGTATCCGCACATAACGAATACGATGCCTGTACTCAACGATGACATGGCCAACTAGGTCCCTTGATTCTCTTGATCTTCTTTGGTATGCTCATATTTGGATGGGTTTATGTGTTCCTCTTCATACCAGAGACGAAGGGCCTTAGCCTTGAAGAAGTGGGTGACTTTTTTTATATTTAGCACTTTGCGGACAAGATGATGAATCTTGCTCGACTAGGTTGATGAGATGTATCGTTCTAAAGTCAGGCCATGGAAATCTGCCGACTGGAAACCACATCTTTATGATCATGCTCATCACGAAAAGGGTAAAGTATCTGAAACAGAAACGACTCGGAAAGAGAAGAGTGACGAGCCCTGATGACTTGGGAAAGTGATAAGGTACTACTAATGCGCTTATATTGTATACTGTACATATGCCCATTCGACAAACGTGTAAAATCAAACACTGCGAGTTTTGGCCCTGTCCAAAACCAGATACATCAAGTGCTCCCTAGACCAACGGAGTAGTAGATGAGTTCACATGCAGTCCTGATTGGGAAGGAGGTACCTGTCGCGAGAATTTATGCGCAAACATGATGTGTTGTTATTGTGCGACATGTCCCAGGAGCTTAAACTCTATTTCCTTCGTCAGACGTATGTTTCTATCGACTGGACATCCTAACTATCTGTGCTGATTTAGTGGGTCTGTTGAAACGACGACAAAGGTCAGGTTTGCGGCAGGTTGTCAATAGTATCGTGATGATCCTGGCATATAGTACTACGAGTCGTTCGGGTTCGCACAAATATGGGCGTCGCGATCCCCAGCCGTTCACGTTGATAGGCCGCTGCAAGAACTATGTCAAGCGAACCGGATGAAAAGACTTGGGACTCATGTTGTGACATTTGGTCAGATCCAAAGAACCCTGCAAGGAAACTTTGCACCTCCATCTGTTTCTGCAATCTATCTGGAGATAAATCAAGTCATCTTCAACAACGAAAAAAAGAATACAATCGTGAACGTCTCGAAGGATATGGTACCGGCAGAGTAAAATGGAGGATGAAGGACAGGCTTTGCGACAAAGACCGTGTTATCCATTCGCTTTGCGCTTCTTTGCATCGTTCTCGCCCGAGCTTGCGGAAGCTCCATCTCCTATTCCCGCGCGTGTTCGTTTTTTCCCCTGAAGTTTTGGTTCTTCTTCATAAACGTCTTCCTCCTCGTCGTCGTCTTCCCCATCTTCTTGGGTCCCATTCTGAATATAGTTCAAAAGAATTCTTGCTCGGAGTTTGAAGAACATGCTTACATTGCTCAGTAACAGTGCAGTCAAGCTTTCCTGAGGAGGGCACGACGCTGAATAAGAATTCTGCTTCGGCGCAGGGCACGGATTGAGATACGAACTTTTTTGTCCTCCTCATCTTCCTCGTATTCTTCGTCTTCGTCTTCCTCGTATCCCCCAGACTCCTCATCCTCCTCTTCCTGTAATATATATATTTTTCCCCAAGTCCAAATTGACAAAGGGCTAAAGACTTGCCTCAATACCATCATAATCGTCGCTGTCCTCACTTTCTTCATCTATTTGTTGGTTGGTGTGATTTGGGTCGTCGGCATGCATTTGAGAGTTGGTCGTTGGCAAATAATAGCTTCGGATGCCGGACGCGAAGATGATCAAAATTCCTTTTTAGGCATCGAGAAACATGGGACTTGGAGAAAGTATGTAGCAAATATCAAGGTTGCATCAGTACTCAATCCTCCGCCGGATACAAGGACGAAAGACGTCCCTAACCCGATATTTTGAGAGGGTACAGGGCGCAAGTTGACGTTGCAGATAGTTTAGTAAGTGGAAAAATTCTGTTGTGGGTCGTCCAAGGTTTGTCTCACTCGTTGAATTCCAAGTTTGTGTTGTATAGTAAACTGACGTGTATCGAAGAACTGGTTGAAAAGTCACTTGCAGGTCCCCCCCTCCCCCAAAGCCTGCCTGTGACAGTTTCGAAGGAAGACCATGTCACCAAACTTCCTTTCCAAACTCGTCAAACAGTCTTCACCCTCTCAACTCTCTCCCTCTCCCCCCACCAACTCGCCCAGATCCCGTACAACTTCTGCTTTGAAGAAATCTTCCCCTTACTCTGTCGCCGACCACGGTTCTGCAGCACCGGAAGACGTGCCTTCTGACCACTCTGGCCCAAACTTCATGATTATTCCTCCGTCCCCGGCTGTTACTTTGAATAGCCTCGCAAACAGCTCCGAAAACGATGCAGGAGAAAACGCTGGAGCCAAGAATAGTGCTGCGGGAAGTGGGGCAGTGTCCATGATCGAAAGGCCTGCGGCGATCGACGATGAGCTCACTCCTACCCCTCGCCAGCCAGATACCTTTATACGACCGTCACTGTCCACTGGAAATATTCGTGAACGAGCCTTCGGCACAGACCCTTCCAATTCGTCTGGTTCGCATGGTCGACACGCAACTCTAGCTGGTCTTGGGGTATCTTCCTCGTCCACAAAGGGAAGTTTGTCGAAAAGCTCCAGTAGAACCTCTTTGCGTGCTGATCTTTCCGATCCCACAGCGGCTCTTTCAAAGGACCCGTCAACTGCCCTATCCACTGCTCAAGGTACGACCAGCACAGCTCCCCTTGTCGAGTCCCCTACCTCTGCTTCCCCTCCCATGTATAATCCTTTTTCTGCCAATGACGCTTCTGGTCCAAGTCTCCTTGTTCCTCGTCCGTCAGAAGGCGACACTGCCTCTATACGTTCCGTCTCTAGTTCAAAATCAAAGAAACCATGGAGCAGAAGGAGTTCTACTTCTAAATCTTCCTCCAAAACTCCCATGCGTTCACAGTCCGGGCTAGCTTCTGCTATTGCGGCCTCGGGGTTGACAATGGCTCAGGCTATCGCTCCAGTGCCGGTGCCAGAAATTCCCCAGCATTTTCGTGATCAACTACCACATCGTCAAAGGTCGACCTCAACGGTATCACGTCACTCTCACCAGCGCTCGCTTGAACTTCCAATGAGCCAGTTAAACCCTTCACAAAGTTCGTCGTTCAGTTACCAAGCCAGTGAATACTCTGGGACATCACAGATCGAATCGGATTCTAGTTCCGGATCGGATGATGAGTTGGGCTTGAGCGCTGATAATATACCCGTCACTGGTTTTGCCGTGGCTAGCAACAAACGAAACGCCGAGTTTCATGATCAATTCCCGGTCATTCCAGAAGGCGATTATCTCATCGAAGGTTTGTACGTTAGGTTGTCATTTATTTCTTGTGGCTTTTGACGCACATATAGACTATGGATGTGCCCTCCAGAGAGATATCCTCGTCCAAGGCCGACTATATATTTCAGAGAATCATATATGCTTCCATGCTAATATTTTCGGTTGGACAACTGAGGTAAGTGCCCTTCTTCAAAATGTGACATAATGATGCCTGATACTCAAGCAGCTTTTGGTACCTATGCATGAGATAATATATCTAGAAAAGAAGATGACTGCTTTTGTCATTCCGAACGCGATTCAGGTTTCAACAAGGACGGCCAAATACACGTTTGCATCTTTTCTTTCGCGAGACACCACCTTTGATGTCATATATAACATCTGGCGGTTAGCCAGACCGCAAGACTCTAGGGTCCCGAGCTTGAGAGGTTCTATCGACAATCAGGAATCGAATCTTACGGACGGAGGACCTGGGACTGTTGCAAAAGCTCTAGCGAAGATCACACGGTGCGCTTGTGGGATTGAGGGTAAACACTTTAACGAGATTGCGTTGGAGAGTGTGGTGCCTGGGTCGCCTGAGAAGATCCATAATCTTATGTTTGCCAGCGGCTTCATCAAAAACTTCATGTGTGTGGACCAAAAACTTGTTGGTGAGGCTCTGTCTGTCTGCTGTGACTTGCCCTCGCAGCACTAGCTCCTATTATTGATCTTGAACTTTCAGATTTGCAAATATCCGACTGGACACCTACAGACAGCACTACACTTGGAGATTCAAAACTTTTAGCGCGGAATATGTCATATATCAAGCCATTAAATGCCAGCATTGGCCCAAAACAGACAAAATGCGAGCTGCGAGACGAAATCGTCCACTGTGATTTTGAGAATTATATTTCTACTATCACTACCACACGTACACCGGACGTACCCAGTGGCAATGTTTTTTCTGTCAAGACAAGGACATGTATCACGTGGGCCAGCAGCGCATCTACTCGGATACTTGTCACTACGCGGGTTGAATGGAGCGGAAGAAGTTTCATCAAGGGTGAGTCCCGGAAGTTCACATGAGTTCAATTTTTTTTTACATCTAACCCTCTTCTAATTAGGCATCATCGAAAAGAGTTGTATCGACGGACAGAAACAATATCACGCAGACCTTGACCAAGCGATGCGAGTCTACATCCAAGAACACCAGTCTGAATTTATACCTGAAGGCATGGATGCAGCCGAAGCGGAAGCAGCACAAACGGCAGAAATCGTCGAAGCACCTGCACCCAACATTCCGAAATCTCCACAAGAACGCGAACGCGAACGCAACCGTCGTGGCCTCCAATGGGCTTATGACACCTTCGACGGCGCGTTCAATGTGGCCAAGCAATCCACAGAGACTGCTTTGGAGCTCGTAGGCGATGCCTGGGATCAATCCTCTTCTCTGGCGATCCCATGGTTCATCATCGCGATTCTGGTAATCAGCAATATCTGGACTCTGATGATGGTCGGGAGCAGAGAAGAAGTGGGTAGACGAAAAGAGGTTTTGAAGATGGAGGAGAGGGAGAAATGGGTGCAAGGTGTCGTCACCGGAATATGGGACGAACTCATTGCGAATAAGAGGATCAACGTCGATGGTAGCGGTGGTACAGTAGCCGCCACACCACCTACTGTTATCGCCTGCAGTGATTGGAAGCAGGAGATTGCAGACGTTAACAAGGCGTTGGATGCCGCTGAGGAAAGAATTCGCAACGTTCGGGAAAGTTTGCAGACTCTAGATTGATTCAATCCCCGCTGGTCGAAAGTTTGTTTTTTTCTTCGACATGTATGAATATGGATGGAGTCGTTTGGGGCAGAAGGATTCGAACTAGAGCGTACATAGTTTGATATAATTTCTGATGATGCCAATTCGTTAGAGGGGGATGAAGCTTGAAGTATTGTGTGGGTCAAGAAAATGAAAAATTCCCATAAACTATCATTAGACAAAAGGGTCAAAAAAAAAAAATCTAAAGACAGAAGAAAATGGCATGAGAATAACCAGTACTGTGTATGTGCTACGTGGAGCTACTTGACATATTATAATATCGTTGCCAAAGTTGCAAACGTAAGCAGAGTAGCGAGGAATAAAAAGGAGATCTCGTGACAGTGGTAGGAGCAACGTGAATCATTCAAAGTGGCAGGAAGGGTGAACAAACAGGTGGCATAAGCTAAGGCAGAAATGAATGTTATGTTGTCCTGTGGCAAGACCGGTAGATGGAGTAAAAAATGCACGAAAGGCTACAGGGTGGAAATGCATTGCGACGACATGATAAAACACCTGTGGGAAGTGAACACGATAGCAGGTAGATGAGAGTCCCAGAAAACGATCCTTGACCACGACGATCAACGTGGAGAGGCAAAGATAGACAGAACCTTTTGGATTTCTGATCCTTTATACTTCTTCTTCTTCACCTTCTGCTCATTTATGTGTGCGACCTGTGGGGTCTTGGTACGTCCAGGCGCTACATTCTCTCCACCAAGAACAGCGGGACGCGTGGTATCATCATTCATAGATTGGTCTGATGATTCGCTTGGAGAAGTCATGGACACAGCTGACTGTTTCGACTTTAATGATGGACTCAAGGTACTGGATCGTGTGAATCCGGAACTGGAGGTTCGTGTTGATGGCGAGAAGTTAGAGCTTTTCTGTTTACTTGACGTACTGGCCTTTGACGAGAAGGAGGACGGCGGGGTTTTCGAAAATGGTTTTTGTTTCCGGAAAGTTAGTCCTGGTGTGCGACCTCTGGCCTGCTTCTCTGAGGGAGAAGGGGATCCGATAGCTTCGGAAGCAACCGTGCTCGACGTGTTTGACATCCCAGAAGCCGTGCGTGTGTTGTGCCGCGACGGTGTAGACTTTCTGAAAACTGATAGCCTGTATCTATCAACGACGCCTCGCGCGAATAAACTTGTAGCCTTGGCTCCGTTTCGCTCCTCATCCACGCCAGCCTCGACAAAGTCCCAGTCATCGTCATCGTCTTCTTCACGCTCTGTTGCGTTTTCATCAACGACTTCACCAAGGTGACGATCCAAGGCAGCAATGCCAGACTTCTCTCTTCGCCTGTTTCCAGACTTGACTCCACCCATACGTTGTGTAGGGCCCTTGGAAGGTACAGGGAGTTCAGCACCCTCTGGAATTTTGAGAGGCTCGCCATTTGTCTGGACTGTATCCCTCGATACAGGTCTTGTGGTCTCGCTAGACGGCTCTTTGGGTGGAACCGCCGGAGGTGGCTCCTCTGGTTCTGCCGCAGGCTCTGACAGGGGTTCCGCTGGTAGTGTAACAGGTCGTGCTTCCGGGGTCTTTGGGCCTGCGATATCATCTACTGCCAGAGGTGAATCATCTTCTACTTCACCGGCCACGGAATCTTCTTCCTTCACCTCATCTGACGAAAGCTGACTGTCTTTCATGATGGAGGAATCCTCTTCCTCGTCCTCGTCTTCTTCATCTCCGTATTCTGACGTATCTTCTTCTTCATCCAAGATAATAGAATTTCTACCCTTGAATGAATAACCATCGAAGACATCAACGTCATCATCCTGTGCATGAACAGATGGGCTTCGTGATTGAGAAGGCGTTGGGACAGAATCCTCTCCTTCCGTTCTGTCTGTATCAGTCTGCTGTTCCTGGTCCGTATCTGTATGATCGTTGTCGTTCTCATTATCATCCTTAATAACGGGCTCCATGTCCAGGAAGGTTTCATCAAAGTTCTGGGTATCGCTTGCATTGGATGGATCGATGGGGGGGATGTACGGGGCTGCACAAGAGGTCTTAGTAAAAGCTAAACAAAAGCATGAAAAACTCACGTATGTAACGTTTGTAGTATACGTGGGACCAATCGCTGAAGCGTCAAGTTGATCAGATGAGACAGTGTCTAAGAAGCGAAGTAGGAATCACTGACATCATGGAGAAATAAGGATGTCGTTTGATTCGCGGCTCCTTCATCCTGAGAGCGGGATTACGTTGCAGTAACTAGCGCGCTGATAGTCAGATATATCTATGACAGACGGTATCAGGGCAACTGACCCCTCGAATTAGACTCTTGGTATCCTGATCCATAGATCGATCTTCGGGGAATTGTAACTCGTCCTGCAAAACCCTCAAATACATATCCGAATGATTATTTGCCCAAAATGGCGTCTAGTTGGAATCAGAGTCGGTACTATGGAAAGGAGAACAGAAGTGAAGGACGCACAATACCCGTTAACATCTCAAATAGCATGGTTCCAAAGCTCCACCAGTCTACTTCGAAACTATAAGGCAGTCCTTGAATTACTTCTGGTGCAAGGTATTCAGCAGTTCCACAAAAAGTACTGGTAGTCTCTATTTGGCCAGACGGCCACCCGTTGGTCAGGTCTTGGCCTTTATCCTTCGTCCATGATGATGCAGATGCACCAGCAAAGTAGTCACTACGTTGACCGTTGGGTGTTGGAGGGGCGGTTATGGAAGTCGATTTCCGGGGAAATTCCTTCGATAAGCCGAAATCAGTCAACACAATATGTCCATCTGAGCCGATGAGCACGTTCTCCGGTTTCAGGTCACGGTATATAACACCATTCGCATGCAAGCCTTCAACACCCTCGACAATCTCTGCAGCATAGAATCTAGCACGATCTCTTCCCAATCGCCCCCATCGAGCAAGCTGCGTAGCCAAGTCACCACCAGGATGGAAATCCATCACCAAAAACAAGTTTTCTCTGTCATGGAAACTCCACCATAATTTGACAACAAAAGGGTCCTTGCCCTCGGCAGCCATCCTTTTGAGGACAGCCTGCTCCGTCAAGGTATGCTGAAGTTCTTGGTGGGCTAGCACATGCCTCTTTGTGATCGCTTTCAAAGCGAAGAGATCTGTAGTAGGTTTGTGTCTCACGAGCAAAACCTTACCCGCACATCCTTTCCCAAGAACCCTCATCATCTCAAAGTCATCAATGACTACCTTACGCGCTGTTCGCTTCTTTAGTTCACGGTTGGGATCGGCCGACTGTGATCGTTTCTTGCGAGCAGACCGTCGAGTAGACGTGGACACAGAGGATTCATCTCCAGTGGTCTGGGAGGTCTGAGACATAGTTTCTTCTCGTCCGTTGAGTGGAGAAGGTTTATAAACCCTGGTACGTGAAGTAGGGTCAGCAGATTGGGATCGAGGTATACGGGCTGTATGTGAAGAACTGGAATCTGCCTGCACTGGAGTAGATCCAACTTCCTCCTCCACTTCGTTGACAAGACTTGATGTGTCTATTGGAGCTGGCGGTTCGGGCTTCGTCAGGCTGGTTGGAGCTTCATCGATTTCAGCTTCCTTAACCGTCTCGTTCTCCTCCGAGACAACGGTAACGATCGATTCCTGCGGTTTAATGGTATCCAGCTTCTGTTCCTCATCCTCGACCTCGCTCTGAATCTTCTCGTCGTCAGTTGAAACAATAACTGTGTCACCATCCTCTCTGCTAAGCTCACTGGCAGGTGGCAGCGATAGGTCTGTCGAGCTGTGCGCCATATGAACTGCCAAATCTGACCTCACCCTCTTGATTGCACGTTCTACCCTCACACTTTCCAAATCATCTGTGCGCACCCGAACGAATCGTTTCCATACTCGAGTCTGACGATGGATTTGATCATTGGCAATATTAGTTAAGTAGGCCGCCAGCCCAGTAATGGTGGCGTTGCTCGGTGAAGGCATATTGAAGGTTTCAACCTGATCCATAATTGGACCGAAGGGGTCGTTCAATTCTTGGGCAGGAGACGCGATCGGGGATGTAATGATTGACGGTCCGTTGAGTGAGATAGATTTACTAGTGGCGGTGGGGGCGGCAGAGATCGGGGCCTTACCAAAATTGACTGTCTTTGTGGCAGACGACTTGGCGTTAGGCGACGCCAAACGAGAAAGGGTGTTAAGGAAAGCAGACTTTCGCTTTGGCGGAGCAGGAAGTGACGAAGGATCCAGTGGAAGTTTGGGGAGCTTGACTCCGGGATGGCAATCGCGCAGCTTCTCATCGAGCTCGACAACCTCGAAAGCGGTGCGTGTGAGCGTAAGATTATGTGTTGGAGCTGCGGATGGGTAATATCAAGGATAAAGAAGAATGTAACAACAGAGCCGACTAACTCTTAATATAAAGTGTGTAGGATTGAGCATCGTTTGGGGTGTCTGCAACACTGACACTCCAAGGACCGTCCTGAGCATCAACGCGGAACATCCTCTGGGTTGGAAGAGACTGTGGTAAATTACGATTCTTCGTCATATTGAGGTATTCGAAGATCGGTGGACTATAAAGTTTGGATATACACCGGCCTGGTCAGCGAGTTCTCGGTAGTTGGGATAGAAGTATTAGAAAACAAAGACAAAGCCGGATTGAATGGCGAAAATGCGTTCAAAGCCTTGTACACCGCCACGTCAGTAGAGGCACAAAGGATGCGGAATGGGTTGGTGGAATAGGTGGAAAGGGAAAATAAAGGCTTTGACAAAAGAGATTGGTAGCGAGCGGTGGTTGTTGGGCGGCGTGTAAGCCACGAGTTCGAAGTGCACTGTGCCACTGTAACAACAAGGCTGGGAGCGGGTCACGACCGTGCTTGGAAATACGTTGAAACGACGGCGGCGACAAGGGTGAGCGGATGGACAGGTGCTGTTACAGGCAAATTGGGGAGACAAAGAAAAAGGGAGTGTTATTCTGATGATCGCGTGGTGCACTGCAGCTGCTGTCTCAAATTGTTATCTCCCGGAATCATTCATGGGAAAACCTTATTTGTTAACATTCATTGTCCAGGTCCTTCACGAAGTAGATACGGTACTTTTGCTGAGGAAGATGATTGCAGTCCGTGTTACTTATATACTCCATTCGGTGTCTTTATCGTGTTTTATGTCCATGTCGTGCGTTGGCAGTCATAACGGCACACCTCGAGAAACAGGCATGGCTTGCTGCATGGCGAGAACATCACATGGAGGAGCAATAGTACTCCGAACTTCAGACCTGTAAGCACCATCTTATGGAGGAATATTCCACATCACTGCGCAACGGAAGAAACTGAAGTTTCGTTGATACAGCAGAATCACTCATGTATCGCGTTCCAGGCCATAACCAATCTAACCATCTGACTGATGATGGCAATCGATGAAAGCGAATTTCCGTTGTTTACGCCGTCTATCTAATCTACTGATAACACAGAGATTCCTGGAATTTTTACGATCGTAAACTGTCAGTCTCGATATCAAGGTGGCTCAGAATGAGATATATGCAGATCTATGCAGAAGCAACATCTCAGACAAAGCCGTTCTCGGTTGCCTCTAAACTTGCAGCTCTTGGGGATGATGGGACCTTTGATGATCGAGCGAGCGGTGCTGGTGTTGGTTGAGGCACGCTACTTAAAGATGGTTATCTAGAGCGCTGGATTATTAAGCAATGAAGCGATAGATGCATTTTGAGATCAACCTTCAGTGTCCGGAAGATGAAAGGAATGCTTGTAAAATGGAGCAGACATTGTTACCGATTGTATCCAAATGGTACCCCCTGACTCGAAATTGTAACCAAGGCTGTTAGATTCATAGGTGGTGAACCCACCCTTCCATAACAAAAAGCGTAGGCGTATGCAGAGCACCTATCATGCTTCCGATTCTCGTGTAGCAAGTTGTCGTTAGCTTGAAGTCAGATATAGGGTCGTCTAAATATGTATCGACACCTAGGCTATGCCAACGCTTGGTCAATATTCGTGAGAAGGGTCAGACAACAGACCTGACTATAAGGTAGTGAGGGCCGAACTTCTTGATGATTTCGGTGACAGCCTCAACAGCAGAACAGTACTCCTCGTCTGTAGTACCTTTCGGTAACGGAAGGTTGAAATTGTATCCCTCTCCGGAGCCATATCCAATCTCTGCCTCTGATCCTGTGTAATCTGAATCCACATTAGTTCAAAACACACGGCTGGTTAGGCAACCACTAACAAGGATAGTCGTCTCTAGCATGGATCGAGGTGTAAAGTACACTCGAGTCGGAGTAAAATATTTCTTGCGCTGTAAGACGGATCAGGACGGAATGGTGCCCCACCGTAAGCGACACGTACTACCATTCCCGTGATGATAATCAACGTCCATTATTGCAATCTTGGAGGAACCCTGGACATCGGTCTTCGTACTGTATTGCAAGTATCGAGCAGCGATTGCTGCATTGTTAAGGTAACAATATCCGCCAGAAATGGCAGATCCAGCGTGATGTCCAGGAGGTCGACTATATAATCATTGAATACGGACAAGTAGTGTGGGTATAATCTTACGTCAGCGCAAATGCAGTAAACTGGTTTGAAAGCAACTCATTGGCGGCAGAGAGTGATACTCGCACGGAGGATAGCACGGACCGGAATGTATCTGATTGGGAATCACATGAACGAAATCGCAACACGAAAGACCTTCAAATACCAGGAGTGATGGGACAACTAAGATCAAAACAATACAAGCCTCCACAGGTGTCAGCCTGGCGTGGAATACAAGTGTCATAAGGACGCACCTGCTTTCTGTATAGGAGTGAGTGAGTCTTTTCCATCTGGCTGGGGGAGTAACTTTATATGAGGAAAGGTGTCCGGAAAAACAGCGACCTATGCGGGGGTCAATTGATGTTGACACAGACTCTCGTCTCGATATTCTAGACCGTGACCTTATCACCACCATCTCTAACCCATTCATCATAGGCGTGCTCCAGGTATTCGAGATAGTCCTGGGTATGGACTTGTAATATGTGTTTCTTAATGTCGATGTTAGGATAGTCGTTTGTGAACTGAAAGAGGGAGGGATAAAGTTCCAATGTTTTCTTGATATTTGTAATCCGTTTGGGCGCTTCAAAATACCGCACAAGGCTTCCTGAGAGAAACTCGTGGGGAGGGTCGTGTAGGAGGCAATCATTGTCGAAGAAGACCTTCATTTTGTGTAGTTCGTCCGATTTGCCTCCGTTGAAGTTCATAGATGGTTATCAATTTCTGGCTAGGAAGACCCCTGATACCATACGCGTCGCAGCAGGGTCGCCTGGCTTCAGTTGATTGAAATTAATAATCTCTCCTTCATACTTACTAGTATGCCAGAGGTTCGTACACATCATGTTCCTTTGGTGCACGTCTGAGTCTCATATCAATGCGGCATCAGCCAGACGAGGACCTAGATTTCTGGGGCGACGATGATCCAGTCACCCAGATGGCAATAAAGGAGGCAGTCCGGATTGCCGACTCTTCGCCATCCCCGTCTATTCGAAGGAAAGGTCTCATGCAGCCACCTATGACTCCCACTTCTGGCAGATTGAATGCTCTTCGAGATGTGTTCAACGATGAACCATCAATTATTAGTCGTACGTTTTCTGACTCGGGTTTTTATCATTGCACCGGTTATGACTTCGATTCGAGGCACTGCTCCACATGCACAGGCAACTCCAAGCAGTCCTCTAAAGAGATTGTCATTATCTACTACGGCTTCAACCTCAGGCCCCCTCCTCAATTTTCGCGAGACCTCGCCATCTCCCACACCTCGTCTGTGCATTTCTTCATTATTTTCAATACCATCCTCATTCTACTGGTAACTGGTAGGGCGGTTGCCGTTTACACCTCCTGAAAATCATCAACAGCGGCCACAGACTGCTGATTTTTATAAATCGACCCGACCCGATCGGACAGCGCCCGATACAGACGACGATTCGGGAGAAGGTGAGATTTCTTGCATTATATTGCCGACTATTATTAATTAATCTACAGTTGAAAGAAGTATGTCGATACGAACGTATTGCACCCATGCTGACGCGTGTATACAGTGTCCACTTCGCGGGCAGATCTGACATCGGTATTTCAGAATATTCCACCCGAAAGGTCTATTTCCTCGAATTCATCCTGCTCTACGCCTTCACGAAAGCCAACGCTGGAGTATGGCAGTCATAGAATAGAAGCGGGGCCTTCTTCCGCTGTAAAACGTAATCTGACGTCCTTAGATTCTGTTTCCTCTCGTGATCCATCTAATCGGTCTCCTTCAAAAATCAGAAGAGCTCATTCACCGGATGAATTCTCTTCCCAGACTCCTTGTCCTGTTACCATCGACGATTCACAGAGTATACCGATTCCTGTAGTATCATCACCACTCATTGAAAATGTGCCAACCAGAATCGGCACTTGTCTGATCGCTCACTCGTGCCATTGGCAAACAGAAATGGACCGAAGAGGGATACCCTGGGGTGTTCAGTACGAGATCGCCAGGGGAATTACTCAGGGCCTATGGGAATGGCGGAGTCTTACAGATTCACACCTTGATCAGCTAAGAGGATGCAACGTAGACGCTGCCCCAAGGGTTGCCGCGGTTATTCTTGGTCGTGATTATAAGCCATTGCAAGATTGTACAGTGTGGTATGATTCTCCCTCGTGTCCTGTCTTGTCCAGCTTCAAATAACCTTGCCTTATAGGACGGAACTCGATCGCGAACAGGCCGCGATTATTGAGAATTCATCCTGTATGCGACGCGCTGGTCTCTATGGCGATTGGGAGCAAGCGCAGGATTGGTATGGTGGACGAATTATTCAAGCTGCTCAGCTCGTTAAGCCGGATAAGCGATCGCCCTATCGAATAGAGCTCGAAGCGCTGGAATATCAACGCTCTACTACTCGTTTTGCGAGATTCTTGGGATCCAGGAGGATCCTCCGACTTAGTGTTCCGCAGGAATTTGTCTACAAAGACGAGAAGAATGTTAGAATATTCCTACAGCAAAAGTTCATTCTTTGTGGCAGGGTTTTCTTACCACTGCGGCCGAAGGACGGAAAGGTTTACTTTGTTGAAGTTCAGGAGGATTTCGAACGGTTATCAAACAGTGACGAAGGAGATGACCGTCGCATGACCTTCCAGGATATCATAGCATGGCACAATCCGATGGAATTTAACATGGACCAAGTGAGTGTCTTTTTTTGTATTTGCATAATTTTATTAAAATCCTGTAGCCAGTCCGAAAATGGATAAGCCGATTCGACCTTGGGTTTTCAATCTCTATACCTGTTCTAGAGTTTGAATTGGCACAGATTACGTACATCGACGACGAGTGTAAGCATTGAGGGTGGTTGTGCCACTAGTGCCTGTCATTGATTATATGTCCAGACGTCTCTGCATATGACCCTGACAAGGGTAAAGCATCTGCAGAACAGATCGTTACGGACGGGTGTGGTTTCATGAACCGCAGGGCATTATCCATCATAGCAAAACACATGAATTATGACCATATCCCTACAGCTGTGCAGGGCAGAATTGCAGGTGCTAAGGGTCTTTGGATACTCCATCCACAACATCAAGACGATATGCAAGAGGAACCCCTCATCTGGATAAGGAAATCTCAGAATAAGATCAAATTTTGTCCCGACAACTTGACCCGCGCGCATTTGATATTCGACTTGGTTGCCCCTGATCGTCTCACTTTCCCCTCACGATTATCTATGCAGACGATCCTAAATCTATCTCACAACGGTGTCCCAGAGCAGGTATTCAAACAGCTAATGTCATCAGGGCTTAGAGACGAGTTTGAGAAACTGACGACGTGGCAAGGTCATAATGCCATGAAGATCGTGCTGCATACTGTCGCGAAGGTCGGAAATGTTACTGGTGTTCGGCTGCAACGAGAAGCTGGTGGAATGGCCCGTGCACTTGGTCATGGCCGTAATAGGGACTTGGACGACACCGTGGACCCGGAGGTAAATCTTTCTGATGATGCTGAAACTCCGTTACATGGTCGGGCTCCTTTTTCTTTGGAGCCAAATATGATCGGCGAGACGATCTTCGAATTGATCACGGCAGGTTTCCACCCCTTACAGTCTCATACATTATACACCACACTCCACCAATTGGTGAAGAATCTCATCACTGGATATGTCAAATCATATCATATCCCGAATCCTCAGAGCTGCGAGGCATTTATAATCCCTGGTATGAACTTGATTGCTTTGGAGACCTCGTTAGTTGACCTTTGTTAGATCCTTTCGGAATCTTAGAGGAAAATGAGATTTACTTTAGGGCATGGCAATGCATTCGAGATCCTCAAGTTGAGTGTGATCCAGAGGTGGTCTTCGGACCTGTTCTTGTGCGTGCTATTACTTTGTCTTCCCTTGTAAGCTGGGGATTTTTTAAATTAATTTCAGATCAACCGGAATCCAACACGGCTTCCATCCGATGTTCAGCTGGTACCTGCACGCTAATTCTATAACTTCGCTCGCTCATGTTTTACAGGTCATAGCAGTTATAGATCACAACGGGGTCTTCCAAAATTATCGCAACGTCATTGTTTGCTCCACCAAGGGTGAAAGGTCTTTTGCGAGTAAACTTGCAGGTGGAGGTGTGTCGGTTTATCATTTCGAAGTCTGCGATGCGCTAATTTAGAATTCGAAGACTACGATGGAGGTCAGTGTAATTAGTCAAATTCCAGTCCCAGTGCTGATGGATTTTTATACAGATACCGCGATGATTACGTGGATGCCGGAAATCGTGGATGCATTCAGGCCCCCCGTTTTCAGTGAACAACCAGAGAGATTCATGGAAGAAAATTTCCAAAAAGATGTGGAGACCGTAAGAGATTTCAAACAACGATTATCGTCCATGACGGATCCGGCGATGGCTGAACGAGAGTTTCAACGTGTTCTTCTCCTCGGTCTCAATGATTCCAAGATAGGACTTTATTCCAGATTTCACGATAATGCGATCTACAAGTACGGATATGCAGATCCAGAGACTACCCGCTTGGCGCACATGTAAGGTGTCGTTCAGGCAGTTATATCTCGTTTTAATCCCTCATATAGGTTCAATACCATCCTCGACTCCTCAAAATCCGGGTTAAAAGTCATACAAACAATTCAGCAGCGTGACACGCGCGATTATGACCGACCTCCCCCGGATTGCATGCCGAAATCGGAAAAGTACACTTCCTTCAATAATTCCGTTGCTTTCTGCAGGAACAATTCACTGGGTCCCTTCATCTTGGACGTACTTTGTGAACATGGTCGTTTGATTGAGTCAGAACTTCTCAAGAAATATGACCATCTCATGAAACCTAACGACCGCGTGGATCCAGACATCAAGCGTGAATATCTGAAAGCGAAAGAAGTGGCTTTTCTCGATCAAGAGCTTATTGCAATCGAGAATCATGTTGAATACGTATATCAATCTTGGCTCAAGCTATGGAGGTCAGATCCATTTCCACAGACCGGATTATTGTCCCCGTCTCGCTCCCGCAACAGCAAGAAGATTCGCGAAAAAGATTACAATGCAGTTCGTCGAGAGTTCGCAAGGAACCCAGAGGGGACGCGGGATTTACAGCGTTTGGGAACTGTGGACAAGGTCAAGGCGTCGTACGCCTTCTCCAAGAACGAAAGGTTCGCGTTTTTTGTCGCCCATCGCGATCTTTGCCATATAAAAGCAACGGCACATAACACTCACGCACCTGTGACGCGACAATTCGCGGACATACTCGGCATTCCGGCTTCATTTGCTAGGCTTTTTGGGAGGGACACACGTTGACTATCTCGGGATAATTCTTGGATGTGTAGGATTTCATCTTTTGGTTTTTTCTTGTATGTCTTTAGCAAAGTATTTTGTGAAGGAACGGGATTTCTTCAGCGTGGAGACTTGAAACTCGACGATACTTGCGACATAGACTCATATCCATCTGCTTAACGTCACTTTACGTCCGCAGAAAACAAGAAATGACAATATCGGTTGATACCCAAAGACTTCCGTCGCGTTACTATTTACCCTTGCCATAAGCACTGCTATTTTCCTCTCATTCTGAGTCCACTGTATGCTCACGCATTGCTATACATTATTCTGGGCATGGTGTGTAAGGCATAGTAATATTTATTTACCTCGCTAGCGGCGACTGAGGAGTATTTTGTGATCCACGGTTTCCGTACCAAGGTCTATGTCACACGGGTTGAGAGAGAATGATGTTAACTTGATAACCAGACAATACCGGTGGTTAATCAGAGCACAAATAAATGGACGAGACATCAATACGAATATTGGATAAACCAGACAAACGTTACAGAAGGGAGACTACCAAAGGAAGTCGCTGCCAGGGGAAGTAATAGAATCGACAGGAGGTTGAGAAAACATATGAGAAGAGAAAGAAGAATACGAGAGTTAAACAGAGCAAATACTAGGAGAAAGCCGTGATTTTCAACACAAATTGTGCAGAACGTTCCACTTCAACGTCAATAGCGCGGCAAAGTACCAGAGGAAGGGTGGGTGGCACGCATCATAATGCGCTTGAAAACAGGAAGCAAGATCAGACGGACTGCTATGTTGAGCGGAAGCATTACACATAATACTATAGCCAACACCGAGACCTGTAGTGCAGTAAGCTGCGTTGCTATAACGAGGAGAGCCCCGCCCATGAGAAAACAATACGCCCCGATACCTGTGATTTGAAGGGTGTTATGATGCCTGTTTAATAAGCCAACTTCGCTACTGATTTATGCTTTGGTATATCGTCTCCTGTTCCTATGATTTCGGTGACGTAGAGACGGATAGTGGCATGAAGCGAATTATCTAAATCTTGGAGCAGGTCAAACACTAAATTTACTGAGCGTTTTAGCGGTATGGGCTCAGAGTCCCAGGCGTCGGTGTTGCTGAAGAATAAGTGGTATTGAGTTTCGAGGGATTGGTAACGGTCTCGTAGGGCAGAAATTTTCTGACATATGGGGCATTCTGGGGGGTGACGGAGCTGATACGCTTTTCGAGGGTGTCTATGATAGCAGAAACGACTTCTGGCTAACAGTGCGTAACCCTTCGAAAATAGAGTACTGCGAGTAAAGCATGGGATGCTCCAATACCATCAAAGAACATTCCGGTAAAGAAAAAAAACATTTATAGCAGATTGGAGACTCGTGTTATTGTTCTGCATGGTGAATGAGATTGCTTGTGTTTGAACTGTAACAAAAAATAAGAAATTTGTCAGACAGCAAATGAAGGAACGAAATTGGAGAGCTTCTCACAACGGAGATTAACAAACAGCTTTTTGCTGATCCCGCATAACCCAAGTAAAAGTTTTATTTTATTTCTACATAGCTTCTGATATATGTATATCGCTGAGTTATGCAGTCGTAATCTGACCCGCAGTCGCAGACTCCGCCTCCTACAGCCACGCCAAACCTCACAGTTCCATGGAGGGGCCCAACGATCAAACAGCACCAACGCTGAATCTTCCATCGTGTAATTCCGATATTCAGATCACACAGCTGAAGATAAGGATGTGATATCTGGTACAGCTCTTATACTTGCAGTAAATTCTTCGTGGGCCCGTGACGCTGAACCCCGATATATATATATATATATGTCCCGAGCTATCAGGAAAGCCTCATGGCTGTTATGAACTCTTCTCCTTTTGCCTTGGTCTTGACCCTGATTATCGTTCTCCCCGTCCTATACCTGTACTACCAGTCAAGGTATTCGCGCCCATACAAGATTTCTGGTGATATTGCACAGGATGAGGATGCTGAGGTATTGCAAATCCCGCTTAAACTAGGGGACGTTCGCGTGTCCAAGTTGTTTGTGCATCCTATCAAGGTGAAATTTTTCTCTCGGATTCTAGTTACAACAAGGAAACGCGCTTCAGAAACTATCAGATCGTTAGCGCTTTGCAGAATACGTTTCTTGATCCGCTTGATCAAAGGAGCTTTGGATTAATGGATCACTTCTAGAGTTGTCGTGGAACTTCCGTTACCGAGGCCAAGTACAACCCCGAGGGTTTAGAGGTGTGCTACATTTCATTGCCCCTGCATTGGAGTTCTATTTATCCAAGAGAGGAGTTAGAACGACAGAAAATGGTGCATTGTGCGCGCGGATAACCATGCCATCCTGACCGCACGGGAGTTCCCCAAGGTGCGTATATTCATGTTAACAGACTGGATGTTGTGGACCTAGTATTGCCGACACTTGCAATTGATAACAGCTGGTATTGATCATTCCCCGAATCGAGCTTGATGACTCACATCCCTGTGGTGGAAAATTGGTGGTCAGCTTTGCTGAAAATTCCGGATGCGTGGATTTTGAAGTTCCTCTCAATCCAACACCTGCTGTACTCCAGGATTGGCAGATGTATGTCAAGCGTTGCTTTATCTTTTTTTGGACGATTGCGGCACAATTATACAATTCTCTTAGAATCGATGAATGCACTATGTTTGCGGTTTACAAAATAGATGGGTATATATGCCAGTCGCTTTCGCCTTCTGGATCCCCATCCCCGTCAGATATCCTCTCAAAGTACTGCGAGCAGCCCGTTCATTTAGTCATGAAAGGCCCCAAGCGCCGTGACTGCACTCCGACATCATCTTTCCCGGACTTGAAAGCTAGTGCAGTCTTCCAAGACGGTTTTCCTCTCCTGGTAGTCAGTGAAGAAAGTCTGGGGCAAGTCCGACGGCAGATCAATGAGTACGCACACAGGGGTGGACCGGTCAAGGGAATTGATCGGAGATGGGAGGACGACCAAATTGAGATGGAGAGGTCTGTGGTGTTGAAATTTCTACACGGCTTGCCTGAATTTCTCGGCATAGGTTCAGACCGAATATTGTGATTGCGGGAACTGGAGTACCGTTCGCGGAGGATGTGATCAAAGAGTTTGTCATTTCTCCCAATCGAGACACGCCATCTCCAGGGACACCTGGTATACATTTAGTGCAAAAGTGCGCACGCTGTTTGGTGCGTGTTCATGACAATATAATTCCGCATATTCACTTTTCTATTTATCATTTAGTTGCCAAATGTTGATACTTTGACTGGAGTGCGCGATGCCGCTGTACCGTATAAGGTTTTAATGAAGGTCCGCAGAGGCAAAGACCCTGAGGTAGCTAACAAACCTTGTTTCGGTATCAATGCGGTACCGTCTGGTACTGGGATCATCAGAACTGGTGATTTTGTGCATGTGAGGGAGTGGAGTAGCCCTGGAGGTGTTTGAACCTCGTGCTAGGCTTGTCTTATGACTGGACCACTGGAAGAAGCGGTTTTTCCCTTTTATATCATTTTACTCTACATATTCTTCTGTTCTATTCCGGAAAACTATCCCGAAGTAGCTGACAAACCTTGCTTCGGTATCAATGCAGGACCATCGGGCACTGGGGTCGTTTTAGAGTCAACGGTTTCGTACATGTGAGAAAATAGAACAGTTCTGGAGGTGCGCCCTTGCAGCAGGTTTGAAGTCTCATGCGAATGACAGATTTTGAAATGAAATTTGCGTTTTCTTGCTTTAACCACCGTTGTCATAGTAACCTTGGATGACTTCGAGAAAGACCGATGCGCGTGACTATTAGACTGACAAGAAGATATCGTCCAAGTGACCCCATACGATACTTCGCTATCATCTTTGACGACATGTATTAAGTTGCGGTATTAGAGCACAATATTAGTGTGTTTATAATTATCTTTCAATTACTTTTGGCACATGTTCACGAGAGCCTTGGGAATGCTGATTTCAGATGCAATAGCTCCAGGGAGCTCCACTATTTCAGCGAGCATACCTGCATCAAGATGCCAACCTATACTTACGGTGAACTTTCTTTTGTTTTTGTAGACAGAATGACAAAAAGAGCTCACCGATGTGGCAGTGGAGAAGCCATACTCCAGGATTATCTGCTGTAAATCTTGTCGGAGGGTTAATTTCCATAAAAATAGAAGGTTGGCGCGACAATGGTATGCGTACTGTGTAATGATCCAACTGCCACGCGAAATACCAATAGTGTCCCTCGAAACCGCGTGGAAAACGTCTAGCGGAGTCACCTTATCTAGGTCGGCTTGCGTAGGCTCACCCTTACCCACAGCTACAACTTTAAAAAGTCGGCCATGAGCGTGGAAAGGATGAATGCCCCCATGTGGGAATGGATTGCTTTTGATTATCAGCCGGATTTGTTTCCCTCGCAGGATATCAGGGATGATGATCAGGTTCCGTTGCTCTCCAGGGGTTGTAGGTTGCCATGAAGGGTCATTATGGATGTTCCACAACGTAGGGACTGCGTTGTCACTAACATTGTACTGTTGATTGTTGATCAGGACCGATGATTTGCCGTTAACGAGAGCTGGGAAAGTATAGTTGACAAAAAGTGTTAATGCTGGTTCCCAGTCTTCTGGCTTGAACTGCAACTGATCTGGAACAGGCCTGAGCGGAGAATAATCAAGCTCAGCGCAGTTGGGATTAGTCGCATTCCATGAAACAGAGGTGGGCATCGTCGAGGAGCGACTATTTCCATACGTGACAATGCCGCGGACATCATGGAGAGTAGAAGGTTCAGTGGCATCTGCATAGGGATCGTGAAGTACGGCAATGCTAATTGATTGTTTTACATACCACAACCAACTTGTGCTTCCACCCTAACCCAGAACTTCTTACCAGGCTCTACGTCTTTACGAGCACGAACCAGAACATCAACTCTTTGACCAGTCTAGGATATATGTCAATCATGAATGCGGCATATTCACAGGAAAAAACACACAAGCAATTGTACACTTTTTACCCAATGGCCGCCATCAATCGGAGACATGTCGAGAGAAGCGATTTGCATTTCATGTTCATCAATGGAGAACAAGAAAGCTTGCACTTGGGCAGGGCAAATGAGGCGGAGTCTATACGTCTTACCGGGTTGAAATTTAAGGTCGAAGCCTTTGCCATCGGCGGTCGACGAACACGAAGGAGTGGCAGGAGATCGTGACTCGTCGTATACGCACAACAGGCTCCGATCAGGATCTGCATCACTCGCTGGCTTGCCTTCCTTGACAGAAGCTATGATTTGTTCCAAATTCACTATTTCTTCTTGCCAAGATGTCCTATCATAGTGATCGGACAGAATGATGACCTTCTCCTCATCATAAAAATGAGGAAATAGACCTTCCGGTTCCTCCGTAATCAAAGGACCATAGATGCCGTCGGCAGCCTCACTGTGAAAATGAGCATGCCAAAAGGAAGTTCCGAAGGGAGAGGCGTGAAAGTCGTAGACCATGCTTGTAGATGTCGGAATTGAACACTGGCTCACGGACACGACCCCATCATAATACGGAGTCCCGCGTTGGTGGAGTCCGTGCCAATGAATCTATTGGAACGATGAAAGAAGATTCGAGTCCATAACACAAAGGCTACTTACAGATGTTGCGTTTGTTGTCATTTTATTATTTACGTTAACGCGTACGTGTGCATTAGCAGGAACACGAATCAGGGGGCCTAAAGAAAGCATACTGAGAAACCAGTATTTGAAAATTGGCGCATATAAAATACCTGGGAATTGACCTATCGTAGTAGTTATTATGAGAGCGCAACCTGCCCAAACTCGTTTGACTGACCATTTACAATAACCTTGGATCGAGTAACGCCGGGGGAGATTTCTACATCCTTGTGTGCAATGTTGAAGTCGAAACTGTGCACTGTATCATTGTCACAAGGTGGCGCGGCGCGGCGGTAATGCGAAATATGGGTACGCCTGACGGCAGTAGTGAGTTTGAAATAGCAAAGGAGAAGAATTATCAAGTTACGCATGTCACTCTAAGAACAGGCGGGAGTGGATTCCCCTGACATCCAGGCTTTATAAATTATACCCGGGGACCGAGGATGCTTCATCAAACATCAGTATCAAGCCATTGTATGCTTGATTGCTCACTGAAGTTCCAGTTTCCTCATAAGCGATCTGCTTCCGGCACTGAGACCAAACCTATGAGAGTTGTAGCAACTGCGTCCGAGTTTCTCTACTTGGCGGTTTTGTTTACCTACCTATTGGTTTCCTGTCATGAGTCTTTCACCGAGCCTTGTCTCAAATATTAGTAAATATAGAGAAACTGGACCGTACGAGGCTCAAGCATTATGACTAATGGGAGTTGATCCTCATAAGGTCTGACCCGATGATGAATAAAAAAAATGGACTCCGGGTCAGAGTTGAGTCCAAATAGGTAGTCTACGGAAGACCCAAACTCACCAATAAGAGAGCATCCCGAGTACATATGGTGCACTCAGGTTTGAACCTTCCAAGCTCATGGGATCGCAAATAGGTCCATAAAACACGTAACCCGCACTTTTCTCACGGAAAGCCCCTGCCTCATTCTTTCGATTTACATGGTGCCCAATGTGGATGAAAATATACTTAGTGATTGAAAATAAATTTTCGGATTTCAAGTTGACGCTTTTCTGTACCGGAATTATACGGGATCCAGTTAGATAGGACTATAGTACCCACATCCATTTTAGCCAAGACATGCTGTGGTAGGAATATAATGCGAGTCGGTTACCGGGATGAGGCGTTCCCGATTTCGACGGTGTCGGCTACTTGTCGAACTGACAAAACGCTTTCACCACCTTTCTTGTCCACTGCATGAGCACACCATCTTGCAATTATAGAATCAGTATTAGAATTGAATACATTGTATGTCAGGATCACACCCGATTTTTTCGGAGCATTTTGGCCAAGTTCTGGATTAGCTGAGACCATTTTCTGTCGAAATCGAGAATGCCTCATCCCGGTAACCGACTCGCATTATATTCCTACCACAGCATGTCTTGGCTAAAATGGATGTGGGTACTATAGTCCTATCCAACTGGATCCCGTATAATTCCGGTACAGAAAAGCGTCAACTTGAAATCCGAAAATTTATTTTCAATCACCAAGTATATTTTCATCATAGTACCTTCTGGAGCTTTGTAACCTCAGACCATGCGCACATAAGGTTACACATAGTGACTACGCTACTCTGATAGAATTTGCAGACAACTACCTATTATTTGATTGGTGCATACGGACTCTGGAGTTGGCAACAAAATATCTATGCGTCCGACGGACGCTTAATCAAGAGCAGCTCGATTCTCGCTGACGACTACTGGGCTTATATGTGCGATGTTTCTAAGCTAGAGAGGTCAACGGCAGTTGCATGGGGCACAGCATCATACTATTTGTAGAACAGGTTAGGCTCTGACCATGTCCGTTGTCAGCGTACCTAAATGTGAGAAGCTTGATAGAGGACAAGGGATATTGAATGCTGCGACGCTGGCAAGATTCATTACCATGTTCCAGTAAAACAAACTCTATTTGGCTAGAATCGTATGTAGATCGTGACTGGAGAATAATGATGACTGATGAATGAACAATGAATGGCTACCTGAACGTCCACAAAGGCGATACTGAGCAACCAGAAACAGATACGTAGTTAAAGATAACTTGAAGGTTAGTAGATGTCTTACATAAGCGGATTGGTTGCTGGATTGAGGTGTTATCAGCTATCTGTGACGATCATCCCGAGGTTCGCTACATTGTCCTTCAACCTTGTGTAGCCCAGGGGAAAACCATGTCGTTCGTGAAACTGAGTATCTTCGGGACTTCTTTCGAGGTATGCATACACACATGTACATACCCGTCGTCCAAGGCTGCTGCGCTGTGGAGACAAGCTCATGTCTTTCTTACGATGTTCTTTTCAGGTTACCACTCGCTATGTTGATTTACAACCGGTCGGAATGGGTGAGCTTGTCTTCCTACTGTTGGACATCTGCTGTTTTACAAATACTGAATTTTTGAATGTCTCCCCCTCTCTCAAGGTGCTTTCGGCCTTGTCTGGTATGTTTTCCGAGTCCTCGACTTCTGGCTCTTCCATTTTTACATCTTGCTTTTCACACACCGTTTCCCGCCCACAGTTCCGCAAAGGATCAGCTGACAGGTGTCTCCGTTGCCGTGAAAAAGATCATGAAACCCTTCAGTTCACCAGTCTTAGCGAAAAGGACATATCGGGAGTTGAAACTGTTGAAACATATCCAACATGAAAATGTACGCTCCTCTTAGCTTATTATTAATGCGATGTCGTTGATAATATGGTTGCAACTATTAGATCATCAGTCTGAGCGACGTCTTTATATCTCCACTCGAAGACTTGTACGTGTTGGCCGCTATATCGCAACCCGTTTACAACTGACCATTCTTCTTTGATCGCTTAACTAATGCTCTTACCGGTTGTCGCAGATACTTCGTGACCGAATTACTCGGTACTGATCTCCACCGACTTCTTACGTCTCGACCGCTAGAAAAGCAGTTTATCCAGTATTTCCTCTATCAAATTTTGGTGAGTAGACTACGTTTTATTATCATTCGTGTTTCCGGATTATCCTATTGTCATATAGCGAGGGTTGAAATATGTTCACTCTGCCGGCGTTGTCCACCGTGATCTCGTGAGCTGGTACCGCTCTCAAAATTTAATATCAATTGATTTCTCTCGTGTAGAAACCTAGCAATATTCTCATAAATGAGAATTGCGATCTTAAAGCCAGTCATCCTCTCCTGCACTCGGAACATTTATTTCACTAACTTTATACACAGATCTGTGACTTTGGTTTGGCTCGTATACAAGATCCTCAAATGACTGGTTACGTCTCTACGCGTTATTACCGTGCACCGGAAATCATGCTTACATGGCAGAAGTATGACGTTGCTGTGGATATTTGGAGCGCCGGATGCATATTTGCTGAGATGTTGGAAGGAAAACCTCTTTTTCCCGGGAAAGACCGTACGTCACGTGTTTTATTCGCCCTGTGTCTATATAGATAAATGATCGGAACAGATGTACACCAGTTCTCTATTATCATAGAGTTATTAGGAAGCCCCCCGGAGGATGTTATCGGAACGATTTGTAGCTCAAATGTTAGTATATGACTGCTTTCTAATGCTTGATTTTCCTTACCTAGTCCTAGACTTTGCGATTTGTAAGGGGTTTACCCCATCGAGAAGGGATCCCCTTTAGCGAGAAGTTGTCGTGCAAAGATCCAGTTGGTTCGTTCCTCCTTCGCCTGGAATGTTGAATGTGTATTGACAGAAGACTCAGCCTTGGATTTGCTGGAGAAGATGCTCGCCTTCGATCCTCGGAAACGTATCAATGCTACAGAATCTTTAGGCCATGAATATGTGGCTCCTTATCATGATCCAACGGATGAACCTGAAGCGGCAGAGAAATTTGACTGGAGCTTCAACGATGCGGACTTACCCATAGACACATGGAAAGTCATGATGTACAGCGAAATTTTAGGTGCCACTTTTCTCACGCGAACTCGGCTTGTCTTCTGACTGTTTGTAGATTTTCATCGAGTAGGAGATCCGACTACGAATGCTGCCGGTATTCCCGAGGGTGCACTAGCGGGCCCGGATGATGCTAGGCTGATCCTTGGTACTGATTCAGAAGTCCCCCCAATTGACCCTGCGTAATACCTCAGCCCTCGTTATTGTAGTCGTTCGTTCTTTCCCTGCTGTCGGTTTAAGCGTAGCGAAGCATGGATAATTTCTTGTGCAGCATTAGACGTCCGCGGACCCAACACCCACCGGGATTTGAGCTCTCGTCCCTCTTCCCCTTCTGCTTGGCGTGTATTTGTATAACCTATTCCCAGACATTACGCGTTCCACATATCTGCCTCTCATCGGTTGTAATCTTTCATTTATTCTCCTTCGTACAATCTGTGCCCTGAATTCTGTTCCCTTGCCTCCCATTTCCGTCTTTTTCCTTGTAGTCACTAACAGAATCACTCAGCAGTGTTGAGAGTTACATATAGTAGAGCACCTGTATTTTAACCCAAAATAAACGCACAAGGGTTGGCACACTGGGTCGTCAGGCCTTCAAGAATGACTTGTACAATGTTCTATTCCCTCGACATGGAGACTCTGATGAATGTTAGAAACAACGGAGTATACACAGCAAAATACAGTAATTAACGATATAAGTAAATTAACAAGATCGAAGGAGACACTATAAGTATCGCAATTCTCTCGAGCCCAAAACTACATATAGCCGCCCATTCTGAGGTTGTGCTTCAGAATAAAGTCTCGTACTTGCAATAGAAAATTGCACGTGAAATGTTTGTTTCATTGAAGAAAACAGAATGAACATACCGCTTGATATTATTGTATGCGTTCTGCGCGTGTCCGTGACGGCTGTCAAATGGACTGGAGAAGGCTTTGTCAGTCATTACGTGGCCATAAAAATTTGAATTATTTACTGTATAACTCTCGTTCTTTGTTTGGGGTGTAGGACTGGTGCAGCGCACCAAACTTATTTCGGAAATCTATGCAACACGTCATTGACAAGGTAAAGGAGAAGGCATCGCTGGACTCGCATTTAGAAACAGAATCATAATCGTTTGGACGGTCACCATAAGAAAGCATGTGTTGATTTAGCCTTACGCCTGCGTCCAACTTGGCCTAAATAACGTTATGAAGATAATACACACGACAAGCAAAACGAGTTACGCACTTGAAGCAAATCACATTTGTTCAAGAACAATACTATATGTACATTCGCTAGCAGCTTGTTCGAGACCATCGACTTCCAAAGCAGCAACGAATCTTCAAGTCTATTAACACGATGGTCCTGGTAATGGATGAGTGCCAGAAAATATGACCGAGGAAAAAAATTACCTCTGCCAGAACTTGATCAAAAGTGGATATTGGCGCCAAGAATATTATTGCATTCACTAAACAGAGATTCGACGACAGTTCAGGACCGAATATGATTGAAGGTGCTTGCCATCATCGAAATATGGTGCCCAAGATTGCCGCTGGTTTCGGGATCCTCCGACATCGTAAATCTGTCGACTATCTCAAGTTTACGCTCACGAGGAACAGTTTGTTGACATACCTTCCAGTTCATACCCCGAAAGTCGTTACCCTTAACCGTAAACATATGCTCGACGACACCGGTAGTCTTCAGCCTGGCTCTCAAGACGTCCACTGAGGCCATATCTGAATCAGAACACACTTAGGAATACAATCAAGCCCACCATCTGTCGGGATATATTTGGTAGCAGTAATCCTTGAAATATCATCCAAATAGCTAGCGGAGTAAGACGAAAGGAATTCACGGCATACAGCAAAGAGAAGAATGAAAACAGGAACTTACAAGCCACTGCTATCCTCCAATCTGAGTCGTTTCTCGGCTAACCTTTGCCTGACAGCTTGATCTGCCCAAAGATCCTGCATTGCCGGCCCACACTGGTTAATAACATGAACTGGGTCGGTAGGATCCTCCCACCACCCCTCCAGCTCTCCGGAGTGTGGACTTATTGGACATTTCGTCTTTCCTCCCAAGGATAGGGCCTTTTTCCAATTGGAGGTTGTTCGTACACACAATTCTGGTATGGGGGATATGGGTGAGCTTGGATTAGACTTGAGAGTAGACGTCTGCGGTATGTAGATCGATGGTGCGGGACGCCCATTGGCAACGTTTCCAGGGTATGGTGAGAAAGCAGAATCTGACTTAGCCAAACGTTCTGGAGTTGCAAGCCAGCGTCCGTTTGGAGTGCCCAGACGAGTAGGTTCTTGTTCTTCGTTGTCTTCATCTTCGGACAATTGGGCGATGAGTTTCTGTTCTAGTGATATAAGGGGAGCGAGCCGAGTCTGGTATACTTCATAGCCTTTGATGCCATGATATGATGAAGATGCAGGCAGCTCATCTGAAGAGATAATGACCGAGCCGGATTCTGTAGCTTCATCATCAATGTCGTCGAAGGCATGCGAATTGATAATTTCATAGTCAGGTGATATAGCCTCCAGTATCCGACGAACAGAGCGAACGAGGTTCAAATAAATGACAAAGCGCCAGGCAGTACGTTCTGCGTGAAAAGCGGCTGGTGTGTGTAACAACTGAAATTCTGAAAGGAAGGAAACGGATATGAGCTAGCGGGATATTGGGGAGAAGATCTGACTCACGTTTTAAAGTCGTACTTTTACCACTTTCGCTCTGACCTAGAAGGAGGACTTTGATGAATTTACCTTTCCTCATCTCATTCTTCTCAGCTTTGATCATTTCGTCGATATCATCGCTAATCTTCTTCGCCCTTTCTTCAGCTTGTAGCCGCTGCTCGCGTTCAGAGACAGATTCATTGGGAGGAGGAAGCAAAGCAGCTGATAGAGGATCTGATAGAGAACGCCGGCGTGTCTTGAGCGCACCGGAAGCCATCGCCCCTCGCGATATAATAGACACAATGGGATATCAAAGAAAACGTGTGGGACTGTGACCGGATCAATGTCCCATCGACCTATGCAGCGCTTGACACAAGAGAAAAAGAAAGGAGGAGAAACGCCTGAACGCCCGCGAGAGAAGGAAAGGGAAGAGAAAACCAGTTTGTTCAATTCGAAGATCGCGTTTCCAACCAGCTAGTATGTCGCTTGATAGCCGGTGTTCAAGATTTCCTTTTTGTCATTCATTCCTTTGATAATTTGTTCTCACTACTATATGCGATAGCGCCTGCACAGCCTGGACATGCCTTTTAATTCCGATCCTGGAGGAACCCTCATCTAACCGTCCTTCATTAAACAGACCACTTATCACAATCCACTCGTACCCAGTCGGCCAACTTGACGAGCAACAAATCTCTCGACTCCTATATTGCTTGGAACTCTATCGTGCAGCCACAATCTACATGCAACATCACTGGTGGAATCCAAGATTGGGTAACGACAAAATGGACTTTGATGACCCCGCCGCAATTAATAGCTGAGATTGCGAGTAGTAAGCCTTGTCTACTTAGATTTCAGAACGTGCTCACAAGAACTATTTCGGGAATCTTGTAGAGTGTTTTTATTGTCATAGGCCAACGGGCGAGGTTGTTATCTAAACTTGAAAGGTAAAAAAGAGCATGTCTTTCTGGACTAGGTGCATTAGAATTCAGACTCGTTTCCTTCACATTTTCGCCGAGACTCTCGACACTGCCTTCTTCATTCGTAGGAAAGGAGGGTCCTGATACCCATAATATTCTAGTACTCTAGATCCGAGATTGAAGCGTATCCTAGAGTCCATCACGATTGTGCGCTAGAAGACTTTCATCTTGGAAGTCCCTTTTCCAAGTGTTTCTAGGAATGCAGTATAGGACAAAGGGTAGTTCCTCAAGTTTCAGTGGATCCAAATGGGTTAGCACCAATTATTGTTTGAGTGGAGGTTAGGTCTGTCTTCTTCGATAACATCATCCTTACCATAAGGCCGCACATTTTACTTTGCAGTGAATTTTTATACATCTCCTGACCGAATTTAGCCACCAAGGTACTCACCAGACGAACAGTTCCGAGTCGATCCGTACTAAACGGTTGTTATTAATAAAGCATAACACGCGGATATAGAAGCTACGAAGAAGAGGAGAAACTACCATGAACGGCATACAAATGTCATCACCCTGGCAGAGGACTCTAACTGGTCTCGCTGCACGTCAATAACTGGACTGCTAGACGTCGTTTGTAGGTCTTGTCATTGTCCACGTATCACTTACATGATGAAAGTCGTCAACTATAACCATCCAGGTGGTTACATTATGATGAAAAGGACATTCTTCGGGTCTCAAGCTCCATCAAAAATCCCGTCTAATCGAGATATCCGAAGGAAGATTATCCGTGCGAGGATTCTCCCAGGACTAGATTAGTAATTTATAGCCTGTAGGCATCAAAGCGTTGCTCAGAAAGGATAATCTGTCTCCTATCACTTGTTCTGTATGATCAGCCGAGGTCTTTCATCTTCAATTCGTAGTTGGAGCTGGTATATTCTCAGACTAATGATCTGCTGGAGAGGTTCAGCAGTAGATACCAGTCGTGTAATACTTTTCTATCGTAACTTGCGTAGTGCAAGGAACTCAGAACGTGAATCTGTTTACTGCTCGCCATAGCCCAGCGGGTTCTTCATTTGCCAATTCCAGAGATCTCTACACATCGTCTCCAAATCTTGTGGAGCCTTGAATCCAAGTTCTAGTTCTGCTAATGTTGGATCAGCAGTCAGATCAGGGACGTCTCCTCGACTAAGCAACAAGCAATCTATAAGAAATAAAGTCCCTGGGAACAGTGGATGGAAGAAGCGTACCGTCTACCGATAATCTCGTACTTGTAATCAAACCCTGTGGCTTTGCGCATGGCCTCGACAATATTGAGAACACTCATGCCTTTACCTTTACCAAGGTTGAATGCTTTATATCTTGCTTCGTCCGGGCAGTTATCGAATATCTTGGATTCAGGCGCAAGAGCCTCCAGGGAAAGAACATGCCCTTTCGCCAAATCGACAACATGCAAATAATCTCGAACGCATGTACCGTCCCTGAAACGTTGTCGACCTTCTCTCCGTTGGATCCGAAGCTAAATTACAAACTCACGGAGTTGGGTAGTCATTTCCAAACACGCGGAGTTTGTCGTCTTCGACACGCCCAATGGCCATATGTGCGAGTAGAGGAAGGAGGTTCCCAGGTCGCCCCCGTGGATCTTCGCCGATTAGACCGGAAGGGTGCGCGCCAGCAGGACTGTGGGATAATTGTTAGAATATACGCAGAGAAAAAACTGTATCATAGCACACTTGAAGTAACGGAGAGAAATCGCTCTCCAGCGCTGAGGTTCTGCATGACAGAGATCATCGATGATAGTTTCTGACACAACTTTGGATTTGCCATATGGACTGTCCGCCTTTAATCGTGTCGTTTCGGGAATGGGTATATCAGGCGGAGTCCCGTATACTGTAGCGGAGGAAGAGTATACAATTCGAGTGCAGTCAAAGTCGGACATGATCTGTAAAAGATAGATAGTAGCAGCGACGTTGTTCAGGTAGTAGGTCAGCGGAATTTCTGTCGACTCTCCAACTGCCTTGTATGCCTGGAATCCAATTAAGAAGCAAAGGAATAACAGCTATTCAAATGAACATACGGCGATATGAATAACACCCCAAATCCCACCTTTCCCGTACTTCTCAAACACGGATCGAATCTCTTCTGGTCGTGTTAGATCGCATCTGTAGGTGTCGAGCTCAGCGCTATCTTTCTCTTGCTCTGTTGCATCATCGGGCAAAGCACTTTTAGATACTTGAACAACCCGCGCAAGAGCGCTAGGAAAGGAATTGTGGTGGTTATCTATGGAGATGACTTTGTATTTTCGAGTTTCTTGAAGGCAAAGGATAACGTGTGATCCTGTTTAAAACCAGTAATACATCAGTTTTATATCTTTAAAATTGAGTAGTCGACCTACCAATGTAACCTGCACCTCCTGTTACGAGGACACGCTGCCAGCAGAGCTGTTACGATTGGTGCGATGCATAGGCATATTCTTCCCACCTTTAAAGGTTCATTCGCCATGTGTACAAGTGTGAATTGGTTTCGAAAGTCCGACGAGAGCCTGTGATCCCGGATCACAGGTCAAAATGTTTATCGTAGGCTGGCGACGAGAAAGGAATAAAGCAGTATTTTGTCAATTTATAGTCGTTTTTTGAGATCTCAGGTCCGGGCCGCCGGATTTTTTGCTTGGGTCCGTCCGGCTCAAAAAGTTATATATTTACGCATGTACTATAACCTCTACATATCGAGCTACCTCTCGTCCATCTTGACATCACTATCTCCTTCTGGCGAGGGTTTAAGATCAACTGATCCTCCATTACTATCGAGTTTTCCGTCTGAGGATCCATCCTTGCTTCCGGACGAAGACATGGGGATCATCGGACTGGTGGCTCTTTCTTCCTCAGGCTGCTGGGCTTCTCGCTTCTCCTTCTCAATTTCTTGCTCAAGTTGAACGACGTCACCGCTGCCGATTTTGCCAAAGTGTTGCAGATACTGATCTCGGGCTATTCTCAACGCGAGCCAATTCCACCGTTGTTTGTTCTGTGGAAGCTATCAGCATCAAGGAAAAAAACATTGTAAATAAGAACAACTTCTTCGTGTTTAGAGACAAGATCGTCTTGTTGGATGTTTGTTTGAGGTGGAGGCGGAGTAGATCGAGTTTGGGGTTTAGGAGAGACAGATGGAGTAGGAGATGATGCTGGTTTGGCAGGAAGGGAAGGATGTAATATAACACTAGTGGGTAAGAATGATGTGGAATCGTTGGCCATGGGAGTAACGCTATTTGAAGCGGGCAGAACATCGGATGTGTTGGAAAGGGTTGCGGTTTTTGCTTCCGCAGCTCGTGTCCGCGCTTGAGCAACCTTTGTTAACTGCTTTTTCCTCATATCGATTCTCATATCTTCCTGCTTGACTTTTTTTGCGAAGTCTCTGACGTCTCCAGGACTAGTAACAAATGAGATAAGATAGCAGAGGAAAATGGATGGAGGTACTAAACTGGAAGGGTCGCTGAAGATCCGAAAGTTCCTTGAAACCCATTTCCCATATTTCTGTTAGTGGCGCAGATCCAAACTTGTATTCCCACTCTTCAGGATCTTCCATCATCTTTCGTCTCTTCTCCTTCGTGGCCATTTCAAATCCAACTTTCACCTTGTTTCCGACCACTTCTATGTCTTCATGCCACGGCTCTTTGTCAAATGGCGCACAAAATTCGTTCTTCCATCTCACCCAGTTCTTCTCTCGTTCCAAAATTGCGATGACGGAATCTGCAAACCCTCGACCATTGGGGGTAGTCTGTTTGAGTTCCTCGATGCATTTAACTTGTGTTTCTTGTACCCATTGTGCATCCTGCGGATCCAAGGTGAAATCTGCATGAATCCCTTTATTTCTCGAGTTCGACCACAATTGTTTTGCTGTCTTCGTGAACGTCGTGAGATGCTGGAGTAAAATCAGCAATTGGAATATAAACTGTCGACGGAAGTGCGTGTCTGCGATCTAGCGCAAACTTAGTCAACAAACATGAATATTTACTGGATCAATAAACACACCTCAAGGTCCAACAACTCGGGACTGGTCAAAAACTTGGCGAAAAAGTAGTTCTTTAGCGTAGGCTCTTCCATCGATTCAGAAGTTTCACGTTTTCTCTTGTTAGCGCCGGCCGCAGCTGTTCCCATCATCGACTTACTCCCCATCATAGCGCGTTCCTTCGCAGTCGCCTCTTTGATGACCGGAAGAACTTTGTTTACGGACTCCTTGAAAGCAGGAAAAGTGGTCGGGTTCGCAAACAAGGGCGGTCTCGAGAATGGCAGTTGTAAAGACCAAAATGTATGATAAAAATCTACCTGAAATCAGTATCGATATAGAAAGGACAGAAAACCACGCACCATCCTTTTTGTCATTGACAGCTTCGTCAACTTGCACCGACTCCTGCCCTTTCTGCGGTGGTATAATTGTAGGTCCATCCCAAATAGGACCATATTCTCCTCTCAGATTCACGCCACTCCGCTCACCCAAAGGGAAGACCTGGCTTAAAAACATAAGGATTCGCCCGCAGAACTCCGTGTTTTGAGATTCCATCTTTGACAGACGACGAAGGAGTTCGTTAAGGGTGCGTAACAGTGTAAGAGCTTTGCCTTTTTGTGGAACCATATCTTTAGTGAGTCGTTCAACACGGGATTCGATCCAGGAGAATATGTGTGAACATGATGATATGGTCTGAGTCTCGAGCAAGTCCTGCAAGATTTGGAGCGGCGTCGCCTGGTCGCATGCTTCTATACGACCAGTCAATAAGTAATGGGATGAACCAGAATGCCTACACTCACCCTGCTCTGTGAAAGTGAGTACAAGATCCAATCTCCCTTGCAACTGGTTATAATATGACATATCCGAATATTGCAAAGCCTTTCCTTCTGTTTTCTAGTTTACCCAAGTTGAAATGGCAATTAACCGGGAAAAGGAATAAACGTACTGCGAGAGCAAGTACCTCATCTTTCAAGATATACTCCCAAGCCGCTCTCTGGTTCTCTGGAGACATAGTAGACCTGGCCGTTTGTAAGGTATTTTTGACGAGTTCATGCAGCGCAACTTTCTCTACGGGCCCGGTGGGGAGAGTGTTTAGTGAAGAGCGCAGCCGAGCTCTCATAGCCTCCATGACGTTGAAGGTGATTACCATAAGTTGTCGCGCTAGAGACCTCTGCGGACTTGGTTTTGTAGCAGACAGAGCAAACAAAACACCTAGCTACTTCAGACGACAGAGGTATCGAAAGCCTGAGAGTGTGTGACAGGTTGAATGTTGATGGCTCAACCGCCTCTTGTATTGGATGCACCTTGTTATGACTATACCTACACGCCCAGGAAGGTCACATGCTCTGGGAACGGTTGACGAAAGAGGTAAATGAAACCCTCACGCCGCATTTGAGAGGCATTTAAATTATGTTTGCCGCATAAAATTATGAAACATTTTAAAATGTTTGATTGCCATGTCTGATTCGTATCCAATCTCAAACATGGCTCAAACACTTCTGAAGGGTGCGAGCAGGGTGTCACCAACATTTTGTCAGCAAAATTTTCAAATGTGGCGGCCACACTCTGAATGGGGGGTTTACCACATGCTGCCGCTCAACATTCGGGAAGCATTGGTCAATGGCTGGTACAACATACCAAGCCCAGGGTTTCAGCGACCTGGCTTAAATGTTCTGGAAACATTTGAGAGGGGTTCCTGATTTCGCTGACCACGTATCGAATTCTTCATAAAATTCACTATATCTCTGGCAAGTACATCTTAACAGACATCGACTTTACTCCCAGTATTATAATTTGTAGACAGACAAGTTTAACACTGTTTATCTAACATGACACAATACAAAAGATTTATAACACTATATCACAAATCTCAGTGAGTTTCTGTAGCACTGGCGAGAAGGGGATAAGCATAAAAAAGAGATACATGGTGCTGAAAATTAAACCATAGTTCTTTATGAATGTTGTGCTCAACATCACCCCACTGGTGCACGCGCTCAACCCACTCTTGGATGAATGACCCTTCTATTGGGATCCTGGAATCCCACACCGACCATGAACTGAGGGGAAATGTTGGATGAGCAGCAATAAAGGCAATCCAGAAGGTTTCCAATCCCCATATCCATTCTTGTACATGTGGGTTGGTCACGACCTCTGTAAGCCATTTCAAAATATTGCTAACAAGATTTGTCCAACATGTAACATCCCTGAAGTCGAACATCTGAGGAAGAGGGAGGAAAGTGATTGGGATGTCTTTATGAATGATCAAAGCTGAATAGGACACATTATCCCTGTGCAAACCCTAAAGCAAGAAACATTATAGTTAGTAGATTGTGCTTCCTGAAGACTTGAATGATGATACATACCTCATCTTTAGTGAACAAATCTTTATCAGTGTCTACATCACTAAATATCTTGGTGGGCGATGCGAGTAATAGAGGAGAAGTAAAGGTGGCATATTCTTGTGGAACTAAAACTGAGATTTGGAGAGGCTGTGAAATATGAATGGTTAGAACAAACAGGGAAAATACAAAGAACTTACAAGGCCTGATGCAGCCGTACCCAGAGGTAAACCACCAAGGAAAGACACGGACACCCTAAAAGGCTGAGGGGCAAGACAATATCCATCTTTATGCAGCTGTAAAGAGTTGATATATATCAAGGTTATGACAACTAGATAATAATAGTTAGAATCTCAGTGGATTAAATAAAACACTCTCT
>QGOD01000699.1:0-52370 GCA_003313065.1 Sarcodon sp. MG97 | reverse complement strand
ACCTTTAACAATATAGGCTATTAGAATATGTGCAGAGACTGAGTAGAGACTGCTAGGTAATTCTTGTATTATGGGTCATCAATATCAGATTTAAATAACTAGGATAACTTACAGATAGGTTTAGTGCATCTTCAACTCTAAACATAGACAGAAGTTGAAAAGATATTTCTAGTGTGGACCCAAGCTTGTAGGAGGATTGGTGGGTACAAGAGAAGGGGGATAGTAAGGATAATAAGTTATTAGATTTGGAGCAAAGTCTAGAGTTGGAGAATGAAGAAGTTTGGTCTTATAGGGTCTTTTATAATGGATTTAAATAGAAGGGTGGGTTGGAGTGAGTTAGTGGGTAGTCTTTGCAAGTTTGTCTTATTATAAATATGTATAATAAGATGTTTGCTTATTTATAATATTACAAGACAGTAGACTTCCTATAGCTCTGTGTAAAAGGAGACAGTATTGATACTATTTCTGACCTCAGTTTAGATCAGATGTGAAGGCAGAAATTATGAATGAAGTGTGGGTATCAAAGAGAATTTTATTTTAAAGACATAATCTTATTTACAGAATAATAAATATTAAATGAAATACTAAGGTGTGGGCCAACAGAGAGCGATATCTGCTGATATCAAGTGATCATAAATGATGTCTAAGATGTTAACCTGATTATTTGATTGGGAGATCACTATAGTTTGGAAGTGATTGGGGAGAAGACTTATACTAAGAAATTAAGCAGGGTAGCTACCAATTGCTGGCAACCACTGCTAATCATTAATGATCACTGCTGATCACAAGAGCTCTCAGAAGATCATGGCCGAGTAGCTGTGTTTGCAAAGAATTGGCCTGGTTTTTGCTGTAGATTTATGTATTTCTGATTTTTGTCCAGAAAAGCCTATTATAGGAAACTAAGAAGGTACTGATATGACTAGTTAGAGTTGATAATTAGTAAGCAGATAGCTAGTGACTTATAACTCTATATCTAGAATTATCTACATATATAATTATATATAATAACTACAATAATTGATTATTTTTTCTAAGAATTATAGAATATAGATAATGTATTATAAGAGGCTACAAGAGACCTAGAAGTATTGTACTAAAATATCATTTCTCCAATAGACTTGCAAATGATAGTCAAGCTTTATCTAGTTTTATCTACATATATAATTATTGCAATATATGATCATTTTTTCTAAGAATTACAGTATTCAAATCATTTATTATAAGAAATTATAATAGATCTAGAATTATTCCCGTTTTAAGGCTATTTTGCTACTACATATCATAAATACATTCTTGTATAATATTAAAACTAGATTAAATATATGCTGTCATATTATTATTCTATACTTATAGTCAAGTGAGGATAAAGATAACATGCCCAAATAGCTAAGTAGTTAAGATGTGTGATATTTGTGAGAAAATTCTTAAGATCAATTTGAGAGAGTAAGTGCAAAATATAAAATTAAATAAGTGTGAAATATAAAATATAGTTAGAAAACTCAAGAAATAAATATAACAAACAGGACTACAAGAGAATAAAAGTAGAAAATATAATTTTAATTTTAATTATTTCTTATCTAGACTTGCCTTTCTGATATTGTTTGATAAGTTGTTCAATTCTAATAGATCTTGTGAATTCTGCAAACACTACTGTCCTTTAAATAAGATTATAATATCAGATATAAGAATTGTACATATTATGGAAATTTTATACATTATATAGCCTTATATAGCCTTATCTATTTTTCCTCAAAATCCAGATGAGGTCTAAAAGACTAACTAAAGCTGGTGTGAAATGTGCAAAATATGTGCAAAATTATCTACAAAAATATTTGCAGATAATTGAACAAAGGTGTGAAAATTGAAGGAAATCCTAAATTGAACAAGCAAAACTTGATCAATTATAGGTGAAGGGGGTGAGAGACACAAGGTATAGTGAAATGCAAGATAGAATAAAGCAAGAGTGAAGACAATAATGAGAATACATGATAAAATCAAATATTGCAAATAGACTCAACAACTTGGAAGAGCAGGATAATAAGCTTTTATTGTTGAGTTTGTACAGGTTTTTATATTTAAATTTTGAGCTAAAACTAAAGTAGCAAGATGAAAATATTGCTAAAACTGCAAGATAATAATGAAAGAACTAAAATAGGAAAGTAAAGTGATTGTGAGAAGTGGAGTTGCAAACTTGACTAAAAAGGAAATCAAAGCTTATTATCTTTTTGAAACAAAAGAATTAGCAAAGATGATAGCAGAAGAATAGAATAATATCTTAGCATATAGAAATGAGTAATAAAAGATCAGACTGAAGGAGTGATGATAAGGAAAAGATGCAAAATCTTCACAATATACTTTGTAAGTAGATTGATACTTTGCAATACTTTGCAGCTGTTTCACTGAGACAAAAGTGGGATTTTAGCATATTTCAGAGGATAAACATGACTGGGGGTATATCAATGGTTTTGTGAGTCACTGTAAAATAGGAGAGATGGAGAGAAAAGGGAAAGAGAAGGGACTAAATGTGAGTTAAGGACTGAATAAAGTAGAAGTAGAGTAGGGCTCTGACTAAGATGTGAGATGAAAAGGATATAAGGGGAAGTGGGTTAGGCATGAAGATACTCCTAGGCTGGGCAATGGGCTGGATATGAGTAGCATAGGTGAATGAATGCCTGGGCCGAATAACTAGAAATTTTTTCCTGAAGACACGATTTCTCTGCATGGGGAGTTTTCGTCTTGTCTGGGATTGCGGCTACGGTCCGTTTCGTGTAGTTGGAATCGATGTTGAAAAAAGTACGCGTTGATTGTTTATATGCACCTCTGGGCGGATAGAACGAGGAACGCGAGAGCCATAATTTCATAATATGGACTTGAATAAAAGCGGACCCGACACATAACGGCGTGTGGGCATCATAATATTTTCCTTTAAACACACACATTTATTTTTCTCGACTTTCCATACATTTCTAAATAGACATTAGCTTTATATAGAAAATGATATTCTATGAGCTTTTGCCACTTGATGACGCTTTTTGTGACCTATTTCTTCTTTTATAGGAAATTGCGCATGGCTGACTGTGCAATTACTTCCCGTGGTCCCGTGTGAACACAACTTGTTAACACTCATCCCGTATGTCCAACAACCTAGATGTATGTTTATGTTATAACCGCATCTGTTTTTGACTCATCAGGGTCATTATTTGCTAGCGTGCCATCGAGCTAGTCCAGCGAGCTATCGATGAAGATGTGAAGCAGAATTATCAGGAAGCATACAAACAGTACCAAAATGCTCTTGATTACTTCATGTTGGCATTGAAATGTATGTTCATATTCTATCCCATCCCTGCGATGATCACGACAACGAGGACGAACATGGCTTAGTGTGGCTCACTTGGTTCTTTTGGCAGGGGAGAAGAATGACAAGTCTAAGCTACTTATTAGATCGAAGATCGTCGAGTATCTGACGCGCGCAGAGATGCTCAAGCAACATATAACTCAAGGAGAGAAGTCGAAGAAGAACGCTGTTGGAGTGAACGGAGTTGGGAATGGGGGCTCTGTGGGTGGCAAAAAGTGAGTCGCCTCGCTCTCCTCCTCTGGTGGGGGTATTTCAACCCTAAGTTCCCGAATGTATCGACTTACATCGCATGGTATCTGTTTGAAAGGAAAGAGGAGGACGGTGGAGACGATCATGATCCTGAAGTCAAGAAACTGCGGTCCAGTTTGGCAAGTGCGATCATCGTGGACAAGCCGAATGTCAAGTGGGACGACGTTGCCGGATTAGAGACGGCGAAAGAATCATTGAAGGAAGCCGTCATCTTGCCAATCAAGTTTCCACACCTTTTCACTGGGAAGCGGACGCCCTGGCGAGGGATATTGCTTTATGGGCCGCCTGGGACGGGCAAATCTTACCTGGCCAAGGCTGTTGCGACGGAAGCGAAGGGTACTTTCTTTAGTGTGAGTTCGAGTGACCTGGTAAGTAAGTGGCAGGGCGATTCGGAACGGTGCGTGTTTGATCCTTATTGTTACGTGAAACGATATTTCATAATATATGCGGATTGATCATAGGTTGGTACGGCAATTGTTCGAGATGGCCAGAGAGTCTAAACCTTCAATTATCTTTATTGATGAGATCGATTCGTTGGCTGGAACCCGAAACGAGAGTGGTTCAGAAGGCTCAAAACGTATCATAACAGAATTCCTCGTGCAGATGAATGGTGTTGGACACGATGAAACCGGTGTACTAGTTCTTGGTGCTACCAATGTTCCATGGGCTTTGGACGCCGCTATTAATCGACGGTAATGTCATGGCTCATGGTTCATGTTGTGTGACCTGACTTAATGGTAATAACAGATTCGAAAAGCGCATCTATATCCCGCTTCCTGGACCCGATGCTCGAAAACATATGTTTGAGCTTCATGTTGGTTCCACCCCGTGTCAGTTAACACACAAAGACTATCGTCAGTTGGCCGAAAGCACGGATGGGTACATTATTTCTATCCGTCTCCTGTCAACTACTAACCGGTGCTGTCAGGTATTCTGGTTCTGATATAGCTGTCGTTGTCCGAGACGCTTTAATGCAGCCTGTGCGAAAAGTGCTTTCTGCGACACATTTCAAAAGGGTATATTCATCGACGGACCAGAAGAAATTGAAATGGACACCTTGTTCTCCTGGAGATCCCGATGCAGAGGAACGTTCATGGACTGATATTGAGGGTGACGAGCTACACGAGCCACCATTGAAGATGTCGGATTTCTTGAAGAGTTTAGATAATGTCAAGCCAACTGTGACGGAGTCGAATATCCGTCGGCACGATGAATGGACAAAAGAATGCGGTGAGAAAGACTGCTAGGTGCTGATCCACGAACCTTCTAACATTCATTATTCTGTCCAGGCAATGACGGTGCATAGGACGTCAGCGAGTATCTGTATCGTGAGATTTTTATGGAATAGATAGTCAATAACTGGACTCGGGTTGAGGCCAATAATACTTATTAGCGACTTCCATATACCCAATCTCGTACTTCTCTAGGCATATTTATATCTTTACGGTTTGCATTGATGATACAAACGACCTGCTAGTGAAAACAGGAAATACACAGTATGGTATGTACTAGCAATGTTGTACAAGGTCTTCGAAAGCCCTCCGCACTTGTTTGATAAAGTAGTATACGTCCCTTGATTGATTCAATTGGTCTACCATGATTGGGAGTGTAGGCAGAAACGGCGTGCTAGTTGGCACTAAGTATATGTTGAGTTATATAGCCTTTCAGATCAAGACGGGTGCAAGCGTACCTTTGTACTGACGATTGGACACATCGATAACAAAGCTAAACTCACGTTTCAGGTCTGCCTCGTCGATGTGTGTGAAGCGAACGAGGATCTGGTTTTTTGCAATGCCCTCTATAACACCATGCAGCGTGTTTTCACAAGCATGCAGCTGTTGAGATACATCTAGGGCGTGCATGTCCAGAAGCGCAGATTCGCGTTCTTTTTCTGTGGTGATTGTGTGGTTGCGTTTTAAAGAATTCGCGTGTTAGTTGGGATGACAAGTACCTCTGCGGAGATTAGAGACCATGGACTTGTATTGTTCGATCTCCACGTCTATCGATGCGCATTTCTCGCGAATGGATAGGAGCTGTCGTTTGAGGACTGCTACTGATGACTCGGCTTCTTTCCTTTCTTCTTGTTCTCTCTTTAGAACTGCGGCGGCAGCATAGAGTGAATGAGGGCTTTCAAACAACTAAAAATGCCCTACCTTCGAGCAGCTCAATCTCCTTCGCCTTGCAGTGGTTAGTCTCTGACTGTACATGCTGTATTCTTTCCTGAAGACGCGATTTCTCAGCATTGAAAGCTTTCGTGTCGTCTGCGATTGTGGCTACGGTCCTTCTCGTGTAGTTGGACACGACGTTGAGAAAAGCACGCGTTGATTGCTCGTAGGCATCTAGTTTGAGATCTATGTGTGGATTCTGAGCGGATAGAACGAGGGCGAGGTCGACCTGGGGACGGAACGCGAGAGCCATAATTTCATAATATGGACTGGAAGATCAACTTTGTGTGGCATCGCGTGGCAACTTGTGTGCGCTTCGACAAGTTCAACTGCCGGGCGATTGCAGACTTCAATTGGCTTGATCCAGATCTTTTTATCATCACTCTCATCTCATACGGTCCTCCTCTTTTTACATTCAGCATTTCCGTGGCGGTGGATCGATTCGTCGTCGAGTAGGAATTTCTTAGATGGCATCCAAACAGCCTATCTCTGGTCTACCATCAACAACCGATCATTCGTTTTATCGTTACAAAGATGTCCATATGGACACTGCCAAAAGCACAACAATGGGCATTCCAGATATCCATATGAATACCGCTAAAGGTATGACTATCGGCGGCGACGATATCAGGATGGACACTGCAAGAGGCACAACCACCACCATCAAGCAGAATGCGCTTAAGGCGTGGGAGAAGGAGCTTCTTGATAGCTCCGAAGTGAAACGGAAATCTACGGTAGCTCAACTATGTCCGTTTGTCGGCACTTGGCATTTTTTTTCCTTTTGATGTTCAACCTGAAACTAATATTGTTATAGATTTCCTCGATTACTACTTCCAGCTACTCGGATACATCGCTTCTCGCAAAGAACGTCGAACCAAGTTCGATGAAGATACCAACAGTCGAGTTCTGAGCCCTACCCAGTACGCCAAGGAGTTTAAATCATATTGTGGGAGGGAGCGCGTTATACTGCGGCGGCGGAGGACAAAGCTTAAAGTTGATCAGTTCCATATCATTGCCCAGGTTGGCCAAGGTGGATATGGCGAGGTTTATCTTGCTCGGAAGCAGGACACTGGCCAGGTCTGCGCTCTGAAGAAGATGAAGAAGCGAACGCTATACAAGATGGATGAAGTGCGCGTTTTTTTATTTCCTTTTCTTTGTCGATCTTCCTGACGGTTGTTTAGATTCGCCATGTGCTCATAGAACGAGATATATTGACAGCAACGAAGACGCCATGGCTCGTCCGTCTTTTATACGCGTTCCAGGATCCTACATACGTGTATCTGGCAATGGAGTACGTACCAGGTGGCGATTTCCGCACCCTGCTCAACAATTCTGGCGTGCTGAAGGAGGAACACGCGAGGTTCTACATCAGCGAGATGTTTGCTGCAGTGAACGAGCTTCACAAGCTGGGTTATATCCATCGTGATTTGAAACCAGAGGTAAGACAAGCTTTGTTCGGAGGTGCAGATAATGAAGGGTTACTCGTCTAGAATTTCCTTGTCGATTCGACTGGTCATGTGAAACTCACAGATTTCGGGTTGGCTACTGGTGCACTCAACCCGCAACGAATCGAATCACTCAAGGTGAAGGTAATGCACAATTCTATTCGGGATTGTATGAACAACGAGTTCAAGTCCCCGGTGTAGCTAGACAAAGTAAAGGATGTAGAAGTCATCCACCGATCTACTCTCGAGCGAAGATCCATCTATCGTTCTATCCGCAATACCGATGCCCGATATGCCGACTCTATAGTTGGCTCTCCAGACTACATGGCACCCGAGGTACTAAGGGCCAAGCCATACTCCTACTCTGTGGACTACTGGAGTTTAGGCTGCATTCTTTTCGAGTTTTTGGCAGGATTTCCGCCATTTAGCGGAAGCACGCCGGAGGAGACATGGACTAATTTGAAGAACTGGACAAAGGTGCTGAGAAGACCCGAATACGACAAGCCAGAAGATCTCATCTTCAACTTGACGGATATTGCGTGGGACGCTATTACTCGGTACCGTAGAGGGATCTCATGCTTCGAATCGAGTTGTGGAACTAAAAAAAAATTTTAAATTGTATAGGCTAATTGCACATGCAAGTGTGCGGTACACAAAGCTGTCCCAAGTGTCTGGACACCCGTTCTTCACAAAGGTGAAATGGACGGATCTGCGTTCTGTGAAGGCACCGTTTGTGCCTGCACTAGACTCTGAGATCGACACAGGGTATTACGATGATTTCACGTCGGCGGAGGACATGGCGAAATACGCAGAGGTGCAGGAGAAGCAGCGGAATGTAGAGAAGGTGAAGGAGAAGGAGGAGCCGTTTGCGAGAGGGGTGTGGGTAGGGTTCACGTTTGGGAAGAACGGGCCGGGGGTAAACGCGCTGAATTCGATGGAGGTTGGATACGAAGATGGGGAGGCGCTGGCGACAATCTTTTGATGGAAATGTACACTCGGGTTGCACCGCTCGCCTGCCGATGACAGAGAAGAGAGGGTCGCTTATCTCTTTGCTTCAGTTGTAACTTGATCTTTTTTTTCCTGGTGTGTATCGTCACATGTCCGAGACGACCGGGAGAAGATGATTGAATGTGGTGTAGTTTGCGGAGAACTCGACCATTTGGTTCATCAAAGCCGTGCTAGCAGTCCGCCCGGCCCTGATGTGGTTGTTTTTGCAATTCTCTGGTCATAATTAATGACCTCATGACCGACCCTTGATTTGCTGGATTCGTCCAAGCACTTGTTGTGCTCAAGACCGCAGTGCAGAAATGGAAAAGAGTAGAACAAGCACTAACTAATACGATACGCGATACGGCACATAGTCTATCCTATTAATGCAGACGTGTCCACCCAAGTCCCCTCATAAAGTATATCCCAAGATATAGCGTCAATAATATGCATCAAGAAAGAGCTGCCTACCACACCGAGATCCCCGACAGAAGCTCTAGACAATAGGAGATCTGGGAGCGCGGAAACACACAAGATATACTATACAAAAAGAGTGGAGTAAATGCTGCAACCAGTCATTGTACACTTAGAAAAACAATAAATACGTATACACCATTTGATATTCATCCTCTGTCCGCCACCTAACAACAATAACATCAAAGAATTGTTGTCGTCCGTCGGCGGGTTCTCCTAATTTTGCTTGCGTGTAAGTCATCATCATCGTCACCATCACCCCCCTGGAAACCTACAGATAGTTATATATCTCACCTCCCCAGGTGCTTTCGATTCGAATGTGTGCTTTTTGTTGTTGGGCATCTTACGAGATGAGGCCTGAATCAGCTTTCTGTCTGTTCATCTCGGATGTCCAACGTGACCGATAATCTGTCGTCCGGAGCGTCAGTGTAGTCCTTGATACGCATGTGCATCATCGGAAGTGCAAAGAGTAGTCCTGCGACCAAGAGGGCCCATGTAGAATAGAAGATATTGGCATATCTGTCAACCAACACAGTCATCAGTCGATCATTAAGCCGATGGAAGCATTGCATGGTAGGCCGAATGGAAATCGGAAAAAATATCACATACGGAATTCCGGCCCCATCAGCTCTCCACACGCCGGCAGCCCCAGCACTCTGCATAGATTTATCTGTCGGTCCATCAGTATTGACGTCGGCCGGAATCAATTCAATAATTCAACTCACAAAATCCAGAGAACAGCGCAAGCCTCGCTGGAGAATTTGACATCGCCCCGATAAGCCAGTACGAAGTCGTCTGCCACATAGCATCCAGCACTCCACAAAAGATATAAAGGAGTATCCTCGGAACATATCCCGAGTCATGGATTCCCATCTTCTGTGATTCTGGTGGTATTGTTTCTCGGCTATAGCCCCTAAACAAAATGCGTTAATATAACAACTTGTGATTACAAAAAGAGACAAACTTTTGGTAAAAGTAGGCCCAGGTATGCACGATAAAGACCATGATGAACAGAATCGCCCACGCAATGAACGCCCGCACGCGACGCCGAAGCTGTCGTTGGTCAAGCAAGATACCAATCGACACTGACCCAAATATCTGGGCTATCCAGTAAACGGTATTGTTCAAGGCACGTCCTTGAATGGAGAATAATGCAGCATTATAATCGTTGAACTGCCATGTGTAGAACCAATTGCTAGTAAAAAACATCGGGAAAAGAAGGATAATATATGGATCAGTTTTGAGCGCGACCCAGAGGCCAATGAATTCGTTTTTCCAGGACGGATGGTGAGGCGTCGAGACCTTCGTTCCATCAGCGCGGACCATTTTCTTCGGGTCGGCCATTAGAGGTGGTATCAGGACACCAATGATCGTGAGAACAAGGAAGGTGATCTAAAAGAAGCATGCCCTAGTTAGCGATTGATACCTGTCGAGTTCAAACGACGTCGCCATACATAGGTTCCCCTCGTGACTACCCACGCATCAACACAAGATATCAAGACATGATGACCAATCCAAATAAAAATTTGCACTAACCAGAATTCGTCTGGAAAAAAGTCAGAGTCCTTGGTGAGAAAGGCGAAGAAGAAGAAAAAGTCATAAATAAGACGCACACTTGAGCCAACATTTTCACCAAGAGACACAGTTGCTCCAACAACACTACCTAGATTGAATATGGACCAAAATATTCCAATATACTTTCCTTTGTTGTCTTCCGTAGGGTAAGCCAACATGAGAGACCCTTGGGCGGTCCACAACAGCCCCGCGCATACACCGAGAATAGCGCCTGCAGCAATGACAAAAGGACCCATTTTGTCGTTGACACTCACAGCACTGTGATTGACAAACGGTTGATATCAGCGCCGATGTCTCAAAACGCAGGGCAGTGATGTACTAACAGATATGATGCCACGTATAACGAATACGCGGTTGACCCGATGAAAAGCAGTAATTTCGGGCCAAGAGTGTTGTTAACAGATCTACGTACGGGGTCAAACCGAACATCAGTAAAACGAGGTGGGATGTGGAGATGGACGACGCTCACCCTGCGAAGAACGCAGCTACAGTGAATGTTGAATATAGAGCAGAGTTGGCGTTTGCATTAATCTTCGGATTGACCTGGCCTGCGGCACCGAGACCAGTGAGGGCGTTGAAGGACCCGGGGCACATGAAACAGACTAAAGCGAGTAAGCAGACTTGGGTAAGGGTATTATAATACAAGGCGGCAAAACGAGACCGGTGAGGGTAATGGTCATGATGGGAGGGAATAGAGGGGGAACGGATGGAGGGGGAGGGAGAGGGAGTGTAGCCAAGACCATCTTCGCTGCTGTGAGGGAGTTTCTCCTTAGGATGGGTCATGACTGGACATAGAAAGAAGTAGAAGGACAAGAAGGAGGGATGGGGAAGAGTCGACCAGAGCACAGGATATAGGGATTAAGAAGAAATCTCAGCTCGAATGTGCCATGAAACAGCCTTGGCCAGGATGAAGCAAAGGGAGAAGAGAAAAAGGTATATATGTGTAGGAAGAACTGGTGACGAAGATCCGACTCGCCTGGCCGCCGACTCCCGAACGAAACGGTCTCTCACTTTCAATACATGTTTACAATGGGACCGACTCGGGCCTCTCATCCAGAACCTCATACGCGTATCAGGTACCCGGCATCCGATCAACTGATTCAACATCTTCTCTCAGAAGCTCTCAGTTGCCTTCTCCTCCCTGACCCACAAATCCTATATTGCTCGTGATTACTACCACCATTCAACAACCAGAACATGCAGTTTATCTTTGGCGATGGAAAAAAAAAAGGGTGGAAAACGTAATCAAATCAAATTTTAACCCAAATTTTCAATATGCGTAGCAGTAGAAAAAAAGGTCATGGACTAGTAATAGGAGTAGTTATGATAACCTGTCATCACTTCATTCCGGCGAACACCAGACCTACACTTACTCAGAGGTAGATGGTGCCGAAGTTGCAGGCTGTGAGTTGGGGGCCACAGCCTTGGATCGTCCTGCATTGGCAAGAACCGGCTTCAACACAGTGACGTAGATGCTTTGAGCGCCCTTGAAAAAAAATGGTTACAAATGAAAGCTGACAAAGATAAGGACTGCGCATACCCGGAATGCAGGCAACTGCAGCCAGATGATGAATGCCGTCTTGAAGGCGAAATACCATGGAACATAGTAGAGAACGAGACGGAGAGCAATACTCTCAAGGAAGTTGAAGAAACCAAATACAACCCAGTAAGTGAGCCACTGGATGTCATCTTGGGGACCGGGCGATTCCAACGCCTTGAACGAGAAAAAGGCGGGCAACGCCCATCCTACGAGGTTGGAAACAGGGGCGGCAAAGGAATTTATGCCGTGAAGAAGAGCCAGGAGTGCGATACCGCCGAGAACAAGATAAGCTTTTGGGACTTGAGTGCGTTGTTCAACTGTTTTCAGGACAGGGTACTTGGTCAACTGGATTTGGTCATGAGAGCAAGACCTTTGTGACATTTTTCTAGTCTCTCACCTCTTTATCGAGCTGAGCAATGTAGTAGTTGGCTTTCGACTGCGCCTGCAGAAAAACGGGGTGTTGTTGGACTTTCTCAGCAGCAGACATTATCTACACGTCATGCACAAGACAAGGTGAAACGGGTATAGATAAGCCTCCAAAGCCCTCTTAGAAACAATAGAGTGAAGGGAACTGACCACGATATTAACGGTGGAGAAGAAGTTGGAGAAACGGAGATAGAGTCGAGGTTGCAGGCGAGGAAGAGGAAACTGGATGTATGACGAGCTGCACCACCACGCTGTCTATAAGGCTGATGACACGTGTTTTGCCAGCCACATCCACTGTGGTCGCCCGGTACACCATTGTCTGCACCTCGTCCTACCACCATGCCTGATTACGAGTCTATCAAGGTAACAAACTCTCCGTCGCCTTCTGTATATTCCATTCACCAACCCCACTTTTCAGGCTCTTCACAAGACGCTCCCACAGTTCTCACCATACATCCCAGTCGCTCTCCTCCCCTACCTCGCGTTCCTTCTTCTCACATTCACTTTCGCACTCGCCTTTTATTTCTCCACGTCAGCATGCACTGCTTTCTTCTTTCTCGTTGCACAAATTAAGTCTGTTTTCTCACAGTCTACCAAAAGGCACATTCCGCGAATCAACTGTCGCCCTTCTAGCAAGCATTCTCGGAGGGTTTGGAACAGTCGCCATGTTTTGTACTGTTGGGGTGTACGTGTAGAAAGGACTGCAACTGGAATATACGCGTTACCATCCTACACCCCACACACGCATAAAACGACGTAACATCGTCCCACAATTTAATTATTCACTCGCCATCCGAACCGACATTTTACGCACTAGTAGAAGTCAGAGATCAAATCAAAAAGGCACCCAATGAAAGGAATCGTGTAACGTACAGTATACAAAATTGTCGAGCCCTCATCCGCACTCCGCATCTGTTTCTCCTCAGAATACGCCTCGTTGTGCCCACAACTAGGGCACATTTCGGTGACCTTGAGAGAGAAAGATAGAGAGAATTCAATACTATATCGGAAATGAACGTAGGGCTCCCACCTAACACGCACCTTTAGCCTGACTTCATCAGCGTCATACACTTTGGTCTGCGTCTTTCGTTTCTGCCGTAGAGCGGATGGGAACGCATCAGGGTGTGAACGAGTTGTGATTTCGATGTTTTCGTATGCTGTTGAAGCATAATCATTTCATTCAGATGAAAAAGTGAATTGGTTGAACCCATGCGTACAGCTAGCGGGCTCCTCATGTGAACACTGTTCACATATTACGACCGATTCATCGTCTACGGGCAGATTTAAAAGCGTCCCACAGTTGGGACAAAAAAGTAGCGATCCTATACGACTGTGTGAATTGCAAGGTTTTCAACGAGGTGCATTATTACCTACCTATTTTGTGAGCCTTGGACATGTTGCTCCCTCGTGGTTAAGACCAAGGTAGAAGAACCAATAACTTGAATTAAAAACCACATTGATTGAATCATACCAATAGCATGATAGATACGATGACAACAGCAACAACAGGTCTACAAAAAAATACAAGGTCGCCTCGAATCTTTCCAGAGACGCTCAAGACAGCATATCGACCCAACCAAAAAAAAAAAAACTCCCGATAAGATATATTATATACACCAGCTATTTGCGTTTATAGACACCCTGTTCACTTGTGGTTGATTTCACCAGTTTACGAAGCATCCTCGCACCTATCTCTGTCAGGAGATAACAAACTGTCGATAGCCATAGCCTCCCTCGCTCTCGGTGAGCTGGTGGGAGAATCACTTGCTCTCGAAGAGTACGGTGACGGCGGCAGGTCCTGTGCGTGTGAGGCACGCGACCGCCGACTATGCGAATAGGCCTGCGGATGTATCATCGGGCGTTCGTAGGGAGTGCGCGAGTGGTGCCAAGTATGAGAGCTCCTCTTGCCTTTGCGATCATACGTATGACTCTCCGATCTGACGTACGAAGATTGAGCATAACTGGGGTAGGAGTGGGGCGTATGCAAACTCGAAGACGCTAATGTGGAGGAGCGCTGGGGAGGCGAATGCGATGAGGACGAGGAGAAGGATGGAGAAGCTGTGTGTCTTCCGTGCTCTAATTCGAGCATAGTGGTGTGCAGTTTGGCAACCGCAGCCAAGCGCTGCGTCGAAAAAAACAAGAGCAGTTTCTGTTATTACCTGTGACAGAAGATAACATGCGAGGATGATCTAACCTGGTCTTCAGCACTCTTGGCGTTCAGCACTGCGACGAGCAGTTGGCAATCGCCATCTTGACCTTTGGAATACTTGTAGGCGCCGAGGATATCCTTCAGCGACGGGGTGTGAGCCTATCCAAGAACAGAGTTCGTATCAGTGTTACTCTGAGAGGAGCCGGGAGAAATAGGAAACGTGCCTGTTCCAGAAGGGATCTCGAAGAGTCAAGTACAGAGTGGGTGGATTGTTCTGTGTGGTGGTACTGGAGGGGATGCGTGGAATCGGCAGGATAGTATGGAGGGGAGGCCATGATGGAGGAACGGGGGGGATACGATAGCTAAAGGCTTGGGTATATATGTGCCCATGTTTTGCTTTCCAATGCCAAGAACAACTGTAAAAATAGTCAGGATGATTCTGTACGAGACAAAAATACGGTGAGCTAAAATTACCTCCCTTGGCCCATCATCATCAACTTCAGCGCCAAGGCAGCGCGCGTGGCCACCCGCAACCCAGAGTCCATTCCTACAACACACACATGGTCTGCTGTCGTCGACGAGAGTGTCTTGGACACGACCCGCACCGAGGCCTTTCGCCGTTCCCGCCATATTTACTTGTTGGAAGCAAATTTGTGCAGGGAGACCCCTGACACCGAGATAAGCCAGGAGGGTAATGAGATAACAATCTGAAATGGAATTGTCAACACGAGCAAATAAAGTCACAGGGGTCCTGGCATTTTGTCAGCAGCGGTATCGTTTGCCAAGTCTTGGCCCATTTTAGCGTTAATACAGTTCATCACTACGCCGCCCCCCGGACCTTGGTAACCACATGACTCTACAAGCTTGGGGATCAAATTTATTATGGCCAAGAGTTGCCATTTTTACTTTCCCAGTACTAACACAGCATCCAGTATCAAATCATCTTTTTTTTTTCTCGACCTAGTACTGACTCTGCATCTTCAAGATGTATGCTGTACCAGCCACATATGTGCCATGTACTGACGTTAAAAAATAATATAACCGTTGAATAAAATAAGTCAATCGTAAAAAGTATCCTGTCATCGCATTATCACGCGTCTTTGGCAATCGTTGGCAATCTTTTGCCTAGCGACGACGACGTGCCGGAGTTTCCACCCTGACAGGCACTCACTGTACACTGGTTAATAAACGCTCGTTGGACAAAAGGCATGGACGAACCTGGGACCCAGTCGCTGTTCGGGTCTGGAGAAGGCGCACTTTGCGACCAGAATTTGTTTACCCAGATATATCTGCCCAACACCACTTAGCATCCGGCAATCAAAAGATAAATAAAACCTGCACAAACCCCTTGTATGAAACCTGGCTGCCTCCCGTGTAAGTAGCTCCAGATGAATAAGCAGCCGCAGAGCAGGGGGGGAACGTGAATCCCGTGCCTCCCGCTTGAACCAAAGCGTCCTTGATTCCCTTGTCGAATCGATTGTTTGCTATTCGACACAGGTTTTTTTATCAGTCCTTCGGGTAAGCCGTAAAAATCATGTCTCTTACCATATGCTTGTGACGCGTCCCACAACATCACACCACCAAAAGATGGGAAGCTTTTTCGCATCTGCGTCGCAATGCTACTCAGTGTCCCGATGTCGACGTAGCCGCCTCCAGCGCCTGCCGATGCCGGCGCGCCAACGTAAACCTTGACATCCTTGTTCGGGCTCGTATTCCGTGCCCAGTAGTCCCTGAGAACAGTATTTCAGCTTGGTCGCGCCTATCGTAGATATCATCAGCTACAAACCAGGTTCCAAAATTGAAGTCCTTGAACACAGAGATTTAAAAATTGTTCTTGGCATTCGAAAGGAAGGAAGAAATCGCTCACCCCTGTAACCTTGAAATTTTGAAGACCACATTGATTGTTATCTACAAATATTCATCAGGAATCCTCCTTCTGCAGCCGTATAGTGAGAAGCTCACAAAATTGCACGTAAACGGCATCAAAACTAGCAGCGTTGAGCACTCCACCAAGGGATGCATCAGGGAAGACACATTGGGGTGCCGCGGTGACAATGAACCTAAAATATAGAACTCAACACCTGGAATAGAATAGGAGGATCGTAAAACCGTACTGTTTGCTAGCGGCGCCAGCAGACGACCGCATCTTGTTTACGAACGCAGCGTACCCGGTGGAATCTCCTGATTCGATGTCCAGATCAATTCTACATTAAATAAAACGCGCCGTTGGTCTCATTGTCACTGCTATTATGACAACAGCTTACTGACCCATCCAACACAACGTCACCGAATGGTCTGGTAGAGCTATTTCCAGCAAAGAAAGAATTCCAAATTACATCGGCGAAAGCTTCAGCATCGGAATCGCTCTGGAAAGATACTCCACCGCCAGCACCTCCCAAACTCAGAGTGAGAAGTTTTCCCTTGGCCTGACACGCTTTCATATCAGGAGCAATGGCAGAACAATCGGGCAGCGCACTCCCAGAGAAGGTCGTGTTGTCTTTGTTGTTGCAGATCTGCATATTCAACAACAAGGTCAGACACTTTCAAACTTGGAGATAAATCACACTGACGTTGGCTAAATTTAATTCGGGCAGACCACCAGTGGCTAGTGGGATAAGGTTGTTAGGACTTTCTTAGCACGATAAAAGCCTCTTACATTTGAATTTGTTGACGAACGCAACGGGGAAAACGTCAATTGCATCATCCTTTCCGATCGCTGGTAAACGTGCGTAACGAATTTAGAGATCGATGAACCTACTTGGCAATAGAAAGATATAGGCTTTTGAGAATTTGCAGAGTCGTCAGGGTTGGATGCCCCATGAGAGTTCTGTCCCCAATAACTAAAACACTGTAAATATCTTATCGACAGAGAATATGTGTCTGGGTGCTTACACAGCAACCTTAATGACGCGGAAGTAAGTAAAGGTATCAGTAGTAAAGGGACCAACTGCTTACATTATCGTAGCGACTGTTATCGTACGCGGCCGTAACACTCAGAGCAAAAAATGACAGGTACAAGAATGAGAGTGACATCATTTTGACAACAACGGAGCCGATTCTTAAGGAAGACCGGGAGTTTGACTGGGGGTAAATCTGTCGAAGGAGTATTTAACCACTCATGCTGCACATCCAATGCAGTGCGAAGGTAACAACTCTGTATCAGGTGTCGTCAGATATCCATGTGTGTTATGCGGTAACGACAACATTGGACATACTCCAGATCCATCGCATCCAGTGACTGGCATATGCTGCTTGAAACCATGCGGAAGGTGTATCGTACTGAGAGTGGAATCACGTGCGCGAAGAACAAGAAATTCCGATCACGGCAGGATTACTACCTGTATGTGTCCAGTAATTGTACTCCCTCTCGCAAGCAAAACATATTCTTCTTTTATCTGTCTCAATTCTGGTGGTCCAAAGACTCCAGCTGTCGTTTGTCTGTTGCGGTTATGTTCGTTCACGAACATTCAATCTCTTGTTTGTCTTCCTTGTGTTGCGTTCCACCATGATCATTGGACGTCCACGCTGTTTGTATCAGATCCCAGCCTTCCGTCAAGCGGCTCGACTCCGAGTTCCGGGGATTTCGCGTGCCTTCTAATATTATACCCCGCTGTCCCTAGATGATTCTAATCACTCTATGGCGACAGCCAGATGCTCGTGACCTTCTACGTTCATGCCTGGCTGCTGCTGCAAGATGTAAGAAGCACAGACTTGCAACAAAAGCCTTCCTTGGTGATCATCCAGTAAGGACAGCCTACAAGCCTTGTTTAAAAAAGGACAAAGCAAGGTCTTGTCATTGGCCGAAACACTTTCTATAATCTAGGCTGATTTCACATCTCCCGCCGTGGTCGATCCGGATGGTAGGACATGGGTTTCAGAGCGACCCTCCGCTCGCTCGATGATCAGAAAGATCATCGACGGATAGCAGAGTTTTGTAATTGTTATTGAAACAGAATTTTGGTTTTCTACGGCAAATACCTAGACAGCTACCCTTAGTTCCAAGGGACCCTGACCACGGTGATCCCAGAAAGGTCGAAAGGTGGAAACAGGCTGAGCGTTACTCGATATCGGCGGACCGGCGATAGTGCTGGATAAGTATCGGATGTTTCCAGATGTAACGGGGTTGGATAAAAGACCATCACGAAGAGCAGACCTATACGGGGAGAATTTGGAAATGCGGAAAATCCGGCTGGACAGGGCTTTACGAGAAAAGTTATTCAAGGATGAGATTGCGCAACTGCAAACTACCGCTGGTGGATATTTCCAGTCCAATACAAAGTTTCGTGGCCCCAATTAGGCTGACGCTGTGGTTATCAGATCGGGGACGTTGAAACAGGTACGCGAACTACACCTGTAAAATTCCTCTAGGCCCTCTCGTAGATGAAGAGATAGAGGAGGACTCTGTTCTGCTAGTAGAGGTCGATCTTGACATTGTCGTATAATACGAAGACATTGGACGCTGCCATCAAAAATACCTCCTCATAACCACGACATTATTAGATAAGAACGAGCGACCCAGATGATCTCTGAGAGGCTTGTGCGAGTCAAAACTTCCGCGCTGGAGAGTTCATTCAACGTTCCGCTTTTGAGCATCAAGGGTAGACTGCCACAACGCACGTGACTACGTGTATGCTGGTTGAACTTTTGCGCAGAGAACTACATCTATTGTTTGATCCTCCCCGTACACTCCATCTTTTGAAATCGTATTTCTTTTCCCCGCATGGGATTTTGCAGACGTTGTGGAGATATCGTAACTGGAAGTCGTTGCAAATGCGGCGGCACTGCAGTTGGTGCGCAATCACAGGCTTTGCGAGTTGTAAGCACGCTTCTGATCGGTGGCAACGCCTTTCTAGCACCAGCTTTACAATGGAATCAAAATGGTTCCCTCAACAAGGTTTCTGACAGATGGTCCCAGACGTACGTGTTCAGGCCTAGAGAAAGATCACCAACTCGAAAGACGAATATATCTGCTGCATCAACCCAGGCCACTGTTTCTGGTCAGAATGACAGCACAACCACACCTACGATTAGTGCGTCGTCATCGATTCGACGATTTCCTCAGCCTCAAACACCATCGCAAACTGTGAGCATAGGTTCACGTGTATCAGCACACATAGACAAGGCGACAACTTCCCGGCCATCATCTCCACTTAAACGAACTTATTCTCTGGACGAAAACTCAACCGATATCTTACCATCTCCTCACGGTTCTGTACTTGCCAAAGCATATGGATCTGTTTTACAGCCCAAGGAAACTCTTGCGACATTTACTTGTTCCATTTGCAGTACACCTTTCCCTCCCGATGCAACTATTTATCCAGACCCTTTAGCCGCAGAGGGGGACAATCGTTATTTTTGTCGGCCTTGTTTCATATCGAATGGTGGTTCCAAAGGAGATTGTGAATCTTGTCACAAACCAGTACTCGTCTTGAAGAGTGAGGGGGGCTTCATCGAAAATTCTGGAAGATTGTGGCATAAGAGGTGTTTCCGGTGTGAAGGATGCTTCAAGGACATCGGTGATCATCCCATGGTGGATCTCTTGGGAAAACCTTCTTGCGCAGATTGTTTCGATACTTGCTTGAAAAGGGATAGTCCAAGGAGATACGAGAGCCCAAGAGTGGAGAGAGATGAGAAGAAAAGTAATTTGGGAGGCATGAAGGGAACTAGTAGGAGCAGGCAGGGGAGCCCGGCGTTGGAGGAATTGGAGCAGAGGCTTGGGACATTGACCAAGAGCAGAGAAAGTAGTCCATTGATAGAGGATAAAACGAGGTCAACTGGCTCCCGCGACGTTTCTACCCCATCGCAGGACCCTCCTACCAGAAGTCCACTTGCAGCACGCTATACGCCGCCTGTTCGAGACGATAGTCCACTCATGGATCGAATCAGGCTGAGAGCAATGTCAATTGGAACTCCTCCTTCATCTAGACCAGGAGACGGTAGTCCTGTGCGTCGTAACTACGACAAGCTCAAGAGTCCTGATGCAGGCGAGACAAAATCAAGTCCAAGATATGTCCCTAGTCCAACAGCTTCACCACGGCAAGCAACAGACGAAGCCATCGAAGAAATGAAGAAACGATTTATGAGTTCCGCCAAATCATCCCCGTCATCTTCTCCTAAACCTGTATCTTTACCTATGAACGGTTCACCAAGAACGCCTCAATCGCGGATTCCAGTCGCATCTCGTCACTCATTTTCTCCCAGGTTGAGCTCTAGAGCCTCCACTACTTCGTTGCGTTCTGATACTAAATTCCTATCCTTCGCGGACCCATCGAGTTCGTCGGTCACTCCATTGCGGACAAAGTCGTCAGTCAGCTCTTTCCCTGACTCTGATATTTTATCTTCCGAGCTGTTGTCTACACCGGATCCTACTAAAAACGTTATTCCTACACCATCACTGAGAACAATAACATCGATAGGCTCTCTCCGCCAGGAACCTGATATCCTCTTATTGACTCCAGAGCTCGGATCAGACTTTTCGGATTCGACCTCGACATCTGGGCCTTCTACACCGCCATCTCTCAGTCCACCATCACATCAGCAGCAGGCAATATACGGCAAAACTACCGATCAAGAGTTGGACATCTCGACTGCTGCTACACCTACTCCGAAATCCAAACGCCCGTCTACAGGCATCGTGATACCTACAACTATATCTCCTTCAGCAAAATGCGAAAAATGCAATGTTGCGTTGCTGACCACAACCTACGGGGGCAAATTTGTGACAGTCCCCGATGCAAATTCAACCGGTGCAAGTCCCAAAATGTACCATACTCATTGTTTCTGTTGCGCTGTTTGTGGTGGCGAGTTCGAGGATAACAAGGCGGGGAAGGCGATTTATGTAAGAGCTGATAGCGGAGTCTGCCATACTGACTGTGCCCCAAGAGAAAAAGTGACTGTGCGACACTGGTCTGTTCCTCTGCACTCGTCATCAACGACAGTTTCCTCCAGTCGTTATGAGCGGCCACCTCCTACTGCGCCTGCGACAATGACGAGCTTTCCCAAATTTGGGGGTGGGATTGCTTGCCCAGGATGCCATCAGTCAGTGTCTCCGATGGAGAGAGGCGTCGTATCCGGACCGTCTGGAACAAAGTGGCACTCGGTCTGTCTTGTCTGCGGGGGCAAAGATAAGAGAGGACGTGCCGGACGTAGAGTGAAGAATGAACCCGGATGTGGGAAGAAGTTGGACAGTGCAGCAAGGACTGACCGAGATGGAGGCGTGTGGTGTAGGGAATGCTTAGTAGGTTGCTCCGTTGTCTCATAAAATTACAAATCCTTAAAATCCGACCTTAGCTTTTGCTTCCTGTACCGTCGCCCACTCGCTCACCCCTTAAACCCACACATACTGGATCTATTTGGGCAGGACAGACTACAAGAAGTAAAGGAATCGATCCCCAGTATACGGGGACTACGACTATAGCAAGACAGTTTACCGGTATGGGAGGAGGGGATTCACTGATCAGACAAATGACAGGTGGGAGTTTGAGCCCAACGCGGCAGCTATCTTCAAGTCCGACCAGGTCACTGGGAACCATAAACGGGGGGAAGTATGGGAGACCAAAGAGCGTGATCGGGATGAGAGGAGAGGCCCGAGGTATGAAGTTGGTGCAACAGATGACTGGAAATAGGGGTGGTGGACCTTGATGATTGTATTATAATTTTCTGCGCAATCACTTGTAAGATGGCACTGTTAGGTTGATTGTCCGTTGTGTTCTCGATGTGAATACAAATATCTCTTGTTTACGGATAATTGGAAGTGTATCACATGACGGGGATCAAGGCGGGACCGAATAGTTGGATATGTGTTTATGTGATGATTGGATTTCAGCATGAAATAGACGTTTCGAAATCGAATAGGTTGTTGTTGTCCAAACATGGAAAATCTTGTTTCTCCAGAACAGAAACTGGTTGTCTGCAGTATGGGTAATAAACTTTCTGACCTACTGGTAGTAGGCATCTGTACATAATACTGCGCATCTATCCATTGAATTCAGCTAAGAGGAAGCGGGTTGTGGGAGAGCTCTTCCTCAAACGTGCAGCGTGATGCAGAGCGATGACGACGATCATTGGAACAACAACTGAACCGTGGTGATGTCCATGGCGCTTTTTGTGAGCACTGCAGAGCGGCCTTGTTTGAATAAGTTTTTTGATCGTCTCCAGAGGCTTTGCGCCCGGCAGATTACTGTGGACGAACATCACGTCAGGGCTCGAGATGCTTGATGACGGATAGAGGCTGTTAGTAGCTATTATCCTTATCACAAGGACAGATGTGATCAGGCAAGTTGGGGCTCTCGTTTGTCATCAGCATCACCGCAACCGGAAGTAGTCATTTCGTTGTCCCTTGACTCCGAGTTCCAACTTGGACTTCGATGTATTTTGGAATCTTCTCTCGTCGTCAAGGCATCATCAGACCATGGCGCTCGCAACCGCTTCCATATTCTCTTGTTTTTCTCCTTCTCCTTCGTCTTCTACCTTCTGGACCTGCAAGCGCGTTATAAGCCTTACGCTATTAGAGCTTCTTGCTCTTGGTATCTGGCTCTCCACGCTCAGTTTGTCTTCTCCTTCCTTTTTTTTTTTTTCTTTTTCTTTTGGTCTGCGATTGCATCGGGATTTGCATCTCAGGGTCGTTCTGTTTTGCAAACAGCTGGCCTAAAATTTCATATTTGGCAAGCTGTTCCTTGTTGCTCTCCCCTGCAGTGTTGATATCAGATTTAGTTTGTTTGGGATTCGGGAAGAACCCACGGTCATATATAGTTTACAGCTTCGTACATATATCATTACGCGACTTGCTTCGCTCCGATCACTATCTTTCAACCCGACAATGGATTTTGTCTCCACCCCTTTATCACTACGGTCCAGTACAGATGATGATGCGGTGAGTTTGTTATCGACCATAGGAATGTGTGCTTGAGGCTTATCTCTGGTCTTTGTTGTCAGGTCATCTCTTCTATCCTGGCTGATATTCCCTTAATTGCAGTTGGGATTTTGGCGTTGTGCACCTTGTCTCTACTTGTTATAACGAAACGGCTGACTCTGTGCGTTGATCGTTATTCGTGGATCCTTTATTTTTTTTTTTTACACGATGATTATACAGTGTCTGGGCTTGTCTTCACGTTTCCGCATTGGTGGCCCTTTTGGCTTCGGTATTGGACATGACCCAGGCTTTGTCTTGGGACAGCAACCATACCGGGTCAAAATCGGTACCGAGTTCTTCAACAGCCGTTGCTATTGCAGGAGACATTGGTTTTTCGTTATCTAATGGCCTGCGACTCCTATTCTTCTGGTTTTACGTCGCAGAACCTCCTCACGGAGAAGCATTACTTGTCCTGGGTCAAAATGGTTCCCACAGCGGTGCCTGGCTTCGTTGGGGGGTCATTGGGTTTGTCCTCCAGTGGTCCACATTGGCCATGGTTGTTGCCGCAGTCGTTTTGCAACACCTTTGGCGTATTTTCAACGCTTTTGTTGGGTTCAGCCCTGTTTACAATGCAGACGTAGCGGTCGAGATCATCCTCTCGGCCGTGTTGTTGCTGAAGCTTGGTCTGAATACTTGGATCTGCACCGCTGTACCAAGACGGAAGACTCTTTTGGCATATTCTGGGTTCATGCTCGCATTAGGACTCAATGTTGGCGTCTGGATGGGAAACCTCATTTCTCGTAGGCGCTCCTCTTTCAAATACATGCAGTCACCCACTCATACATAATTCAGTCAGGTTTACCGAGTCCGTGTTGGGCAGGTTCCTCCAGGCGTTCGAATTTTATATCGTGATTTTCTCTGCGCTTTTGATAACTTTCCACCGTCAATCGACACCTGAAGGAGATACCACCGTTAGGAAGAACCGTATCTCCCCGTTTCTTCCTCTACCCTCCGGTCCTCGAGAGTCTACTTTCCGTATTAGTCCGCCCTACATTTCAACGCCTGAGATCCCTTTACAGACAGCCGTCGGCCCCTCCCTGGTCACTCGAGATGGGCAGCCCGCTCGTGTTCAAAGAAATTCGTCCGTGTCACAAATATCCTCCTGGCTAGTATCTCACGGCTGGCAGATTCCAAGGCGTTCACGTGTTACTCCAGCGATTGATGCCGTCCATCTTTGGAATCATAATGAGGCAGAGAGAGGCAATTCGCCTGTAGACCCTATTTCCCCAGATTTGAGTCTACCGGAGAAAATTACAGTGATGGACGACATAATAAACCTGCCCGAATCCCCTGTTTCGCTTGCATCCACTGATTATGTTCACTTCGATCGCCCAAACAGCAGTGGAAGTGGTGATTTTGCTAAAACGCTATACAGAGCAACCTCCCATAGATCGCAGTATTCCGATGCAGGTGCACAAGGGCCAGTCATCAATCCACTTCGACTTGTGCCATCTGTGAAGATGAAGCCGCGTCGCTCACCGAGCTTGAGCAGTCGTAACTCGAATATATCTGGTTTGCTTCATCAGCAGGAAGAACTGGAGAAGAGCATCGCTGCTCTGCGCCAGTTCCACAGTCGATCTTCTACCAGTATCACGGAAGCGGGTAGCCTTGCAAGCCCTCTGTCAACTACATCTGATTGTCATTCCCTGAGTAATTTCCCTCAACCACCAAGGAAAGAGGATGAGATTACCGAAGCCGGGAGTGAATCGAGCCCAAAAACGCCCACCATACGTATTGTAAGAAAGGAGAGTAGTTCGACGATAGGTTTGAACAACTCAGGTCCTACTCGGGATAACGACCTTCCCTTTGATTTGGTACCACCTCGAATGCCGGCTGCTGTTGCTGAATCCGGAAGACAACAATCCGTGTTGTCGTATGATGATATCGGGTCAGATATGTTAATGTCCACACGGTCGCCAAAGTTCGATTCCAAGGGAACCCAGTATGACGTGACATCGTTCATAGGGAGTAAGTGGCATGTCTTTTTGTTCGGGATGAAGTTTGCTAAAATTATGATCAGAATTGACAACCCCTGGGCACAAGAAAGATGAATCGTCATCAACGAAGCTCACGGACTACAATTCAGACGATGATGAAGCCACGATCGTTACTCTAAACCGCACGAACTCTCAGTTCGTAAGACCGGTGTATATCGAATCCCCTCTCGGCAAGTCTCAGTTTACTGATCAAGTTGTCAACCCAACTGGTATGGGTAGAGGGGCTGGGCCTTGGACAGGACCACAGAGAACAAAGGTGGACATAAGCAATCCGACAATGCATAGAACGGACCTTATGTCTGGAGCGTTTGAGATGCCCAGACCTGCACCGCTGGTTACGCGTGTCCGGAAGGACGTTTGGATGTAGGATACTCGAGTGTAGGGTGTAGGTATTATCTGTAGATGTCGTCTGTACTTTTGTGCTTAGGATTGTATGACGCAATTCACACTGAGTTTAATCCAAGAAAGGAAATATATTTTATACCGGCGTCGGCACTGGGCTGCTGCTCCACGACATCCGCTCTGCGATGCCCTCCTTTCCTGATTATTATGCTGTCCTCTGTATCTCCAAGAATGCAACTACCGACGAGATTAGGCAGGCCTACAAAAAAGAGTCACTGAGGTAAATGGTATATATTCTTCATTTGCCCCTTGTATCATGGTTGTAGCCTTCCAGGACTCATCCTGACCGACTCGCGAATGCTGCCCCTGCAGAAAAACAGAAGGCAACAGAAAAATTTCAGGTGTGCATCCCCCAATCATTGGGTCCACAAGAGTCTGGACTCGCCATTGATCCGGCTCTGCTCAGGCCGTCGCAGATGCATATTTTGTGCTGTCTGACGCTGGACGGAGGAAAGAATATGATTTGATGTATGCATCACGAGCCGACCGTTCCGAAGACCCAAATGCATCGGCCAACTTCTTTGCAAATTTTGCCAATATGTTTATGGGGAAGGGGAATACTGGAACCGAGTCTGCGGCGGCTGACGCTGATAGACCAGACGCTGACGGGGTCTTTGCTGATGTCTTTGAAGAGGTGGGTCCTCATCGTCTGTTGTACTTGATGTAAATTATGTGAACAGCGTATCTGAATGTGCCTACGTACCCCCTGTAGCTCCTCCGTCCAGAGGTGGAAAAACACGCACCGTGGTGGACGTATCTTGGGGCAGCTTGTGGTGCAGGATTGGGTTTCATCGTGGGAAATATCCCTGGAATGATGGTGGGCGCATATGCAGGTAAGTGGGACGACATCAGCTAACAAACGTTATTGGATACTTGCTAATAAGTGTGTTGACAGGCAACAGATTGGGCGCTATTCGGGATGCCAAAGGCAAGGCCGTTGCCGCTGTATTTGCTGAACTTGGTGGCACACAGAAAGCGGAGGTGAGTGTCGATCTGCAATCTTATTCGCCGTTGTGTTTCAATTTGCGTGTGCAGATAATCAAGGCCTTGGCTCTGAAGATATTCGGTACCAGCGGTATAATATGACGTGATTTTTGTTTCTCTTCGTCTATGTTTTTACACTTGGACATGCGCAGTGTATCGTATTTTTTCCTTGTACTGTCATTCATCAGTTAATCGCAACTTTTGGGTTCGAGAAGTTCAATGGTCACGTGTTGCCGCGTCTCATCTCCTTAAATTCTTCGGGATCTACCTCCGTCCAATCACGGTACTTACACAAGTATGAGTCGCAATAGCGGAACCAAGGCAGGTAATGTATCCAAGAGCTCAACGAGGAGAATAGAACGATTCGGTGGGCGATTTTTCTCGCTATCCCGTGTTCTAGAGCTAACTTTCGTCGCGGTACGGACATATAGATTGCGTGTTGTTGCCGGCTCCGCCTAATCTAAAACGGAGTAAGAGCATACCGTGAAACTCTCTACGGTGTGCACGCTGAAGAACCGTAAAGAAAGGCCGACGGTCGCTGATACATCGAGCAAGATCGAGCGTGTCCTGCGGCCGCGTACAGGTGCGTGGCCCTCCACATTCATTTATGTATCGTAAGCGTTGACAAAAGTACGATCGACTATCATACCACGTCTGTCCCTGCTTCTCCAGTGAGCGCTGCAGAGATGTCCTCCATGGAGCGCATATCAAGCAGTGGTGATGAAGCGGAGACTACTAACCCGAGTTCGCATGATCCACTATGTCATTGGGTCACCATCCAAGGTCAGATTCCCCCAACAGCGTTGATTCCGTCAAGAATAAGTCCTGGACGTGCGTCCTCCAGAGAGATTTCTTCGCTGTTACCAGAACAAACCGGAGTCCATGAAAGAACAGGCCTTGAACGAATCCCAGGCGTCGAAAGCGCAATAGCGGATGCTAGTACATCTGAGGCCAACTATAGCTTTCAAAATGCTCGATCCACAAGAGTGTGCCATGTCATCTTGGACGAACGTTTCCGTTACTCAGAGAAGCTCGTATGTGTCACCTGGTCTCAGTCAATTATTACAAAGTAAGTTCTATGATCATCGCCTCCTGATCCTTTTTGGACTTGACGTTTTTCTGTCCGCAGACATGAGACACACACTAGAGACAGAACGCAAAGCACGTCTCAAGGCGGAAGAACGGCTTCTGACCGTGATTTTGGAGAGCGCAGAGGACGAGAAGAAGATAATTTTCGCTGAGAGGATGGTCGAAGCGCTAGACCAGGACAAGTTGAGATTGGAACAGGAGAAAGAGGCCCTCGTTCGGACCGCTACCGCTATGGTTACCTATGGTTACCGTCCTATTACAGGTGATAATTCGCTTCGCCATGCGTCCCTCGTCTTCCCTTGCCGGAGAACGTGAGGTCGATGATATGGCATCACCGAGTGATGCGATGTCGAATGACTCCACTACTGAGGTGTCAAGGAGTCAACGCTAGTGACCTTGCTCGAGATGAACCAAGCCTATGATCCGTCCAGTTTCGTCATTGGTGAGTGTACATTGTTCCATTTTCGATAGGTTCGTAGTGAAAAAATTGGTGGTCACAGAATTTGCGAGATAGAATTGGTTTCCTAACATCCTCACCCAGCTTTGCATGATATTACGAATTTATTTTTTTCTAGGCTATAGAAATGATCACTCGCGAACGATGGTTGCACGGCGTAAATTAGCGGGCATTTCTAGACTTTCACAACTCGACTGCGAATGGATCATATGCTGCAGACACGTTGCGGACACATGAAAAACCTGGTCTTACGTATTACACAATTGTCTAAATACTTACAAATTTGACTGGTTAATAATTGAACTGTCTTTGACGTCCACCTCCTTATCCAGGTAGTGTAAAGGTGTACAAGCAGTGGTGTTCTTCGGATTTCCCTCTTCCCTGGCGGCGTATACATTAACGATAGGGTATGCATTGATTGTGATGAGAAAATAAGGAAGAAATTGATGAAATGGATGGATTGGGATAGGAAGGCTCGTTTAGTGTTGTTGACGTGTGAATTTATGCTGGAGTCAGCCGAGGTCAGTCCCACAACTCCCCAACATGATCGCCAAGTGAAGAATCGTCTTTCACGGCGAGAAGGGGTTCGTAATCAGTCAAGCCACCCGCGCCATTGGCCAGGGCTAGGGTCAACGCCGCAAGAGCTTTCTCTGAGCGAGAAGCGGATGAAGGGAGATTGGAGACATTATAGGATATTTCACTCGGCAGACGAGTGAAAGAGTTCACTGGAGCGTCCGAGGAGTATGACCAAGACATTGGAGACGACGAAGGATTCGTGGTGATGCTCGTGGTTGATCCTGTGTGACCCCACGCCACGCTCCAGGAGTCATTGTCATCATCAGATGCAAAGACAGATGGTGTGGATCCTCGAGGATCTACAGGGGAAGAACATCTCTCGCTATCTTCCGTGCTTGTGTTCGACGACTCGAAGTCCATAACCCCAGCAGAGAGTGCTCTTTTCTTGCGGGGAGGGCCCCACGACTGTGCGTCATCTCCTCTCGGAGTTTCGCCGGAGAAAATCATCACGTCGTCGTCATCATCGGTGCCTATCATGTTGGATTTCCTCCGCGACATCATAGACTGGGGCCTTTTTCTACTTCGCCTCAGGCCACCATTTTCAGATTGTCGCACGTCCTCCCAGTCACGCATCTTTCTAACAAATCCCTCTCCGTTTTCTTCGACGCTTCTCTGAAGCTCCCAGAAAGCATTTGATCGAAGAGCGTCTAGATCTTCGGATGAAGGGGGCTGGTCGATGTGATTATTTGTGGTTATATTTGTAGAATCATAGGTAGAATAGGATTGAGAAGAGCGTCTACATCTTCCGTGTTGTGGGAATAGGTTGAATGCGTCTGAAGTGAATGGCAAACTTGCTGTCGATGGAGCAGAAAAACGTGGAAGATGGTTTGTAATGATGGAAGCAGATAGTTCCTTAGTTATCGGCGCATTCGTGGTGGTGTATGTAGCCTTGTCAGATTTTAGTTCAATTACAATCGACAGGAGAAAAGACATACAGAAACGTCTTTTGCGGCAGCCCGCTGGTCTCTCCTCCAAAGTTCCACATTACGCTTTCTACATAAAGATAGAGAGGAGGCTGTGAAGCGTTTCCTGTGAGATGCTCTTGTGGTCTTGCGTGAATCATTTGATATCGAGGACGAAGGAGGGGTAGAAAACGTCGATCTATTGCAGGAGAGATCAGACATATACGAGGGGCGTGAAGGCGAGAGGAAAGAGATGGATGTGTGGTTGCTGATTTGAATGGAATCGTCAATGCAAGAGCTGACCGCGTGCTTGAGGAACCAGTCTTCGGGCTTTGCCTTCATTTCCTTTCTAGGAAATAGTAGTCATCATGACGCGGTCCCGACTCACTTTACACCCCGCCACTCATTTACCGATTCATAAGGAACAACAACATCTCTGGATCACTGAATGCTCACACTCCAGCCTTGTTTCTTCATCTCATCATCACACAGCTTGCCCTCTGTGCCAAACCGCGCCCTTCATTGTTCGCGGTATGCAGTATGGTAAGAAGTCTATAACAAGGGCATATGATCATTCATCGTTTAACCTGCGGTTGCTCATCGGTCCGATAATTTACCTCCGGCTTTATACCCTTCCCCCGACAGAATTATATTCCTTGATAGGATCAGTGCCCGGGATCACTTGAATGCATCTCTTATAAATGCATTATTGTTCAAGGACGGTTTTGTATTCGACTCTCACATGACGAGAAATTCATAGATTCCTTTTCACAGATCAAAGACATCCTTGCTGTCAAGTACTTGTTCTGTCCCTTGGTATTCACTGACACGCTGAAGACACGGCGGGATCGTACTTGGAGCGTCTAGTCTCTTGCGCGGACCACGGACCGTCGCCCGTCTCTTCCGTTCGGTTCTGCCTTCATTCATTCATGATCATACCCCATCCCTAAAACTGGCTCAGCCGGCGGTCTCTGGATCTGCATTGGACCTATAGCGCTGACCAATGTATGGAAGAAGCACTTTAACATGTGACTCAGGCTTTATCAGGTAAAGTGTTTTATACTTGTGTCTGTAACATGCCACGTCGCTTGGTCTATTTCAACGACTACTACTGAGGCACCTGAAGTAAGAATTGACCAATAGAACCTATATGACAAAACATCAAACTTGTTGACCAAGCTGCGGAGGGAAGCTGTGCAGGGAATGAATATAAATCACCCTCTTGTTAACAACACATACCGCTTCGTCGGTTGAATGAGCTGGAGACACGATTCGAGCAATCTTCAGAACAGGTTACATTATCAGCAGTAGAGCGAAGTCGAGACGACTGAAATTAGCTGACTCGATTCGTTAATTCAAGCCCGTGAACGGACAGCCGCTCCTTCAGCACAACTGCATATGTATCATCTTGATCTACCTGACCCATCGCGTGCTGCAAACTAGCGTACAGACTCATCGTCCAAGGCGAGGATATTATGAATCTTTCTTCGTAATAATGTCGAGCCCAGAGTACACAAGAGAGAATATCGAGACTCACTTGCTTTCGGATCCCCAAATCGCAGCAACGTCGTCAGAGCATGGCATATGGACTCAACAATAATCAAAGCAAGAGGCTCCTCGTCTCCCAAGAAATGATGCGTGAGAATCAGCAATAGAGAATCACGGAGATAATCCCAAGATTCTGCAAAACAAAGCGTATCGCATTTACGGTGTTTAGCGGTTGAATTTATGTAGTTCGCAAAGGCAGCTTTGGTGACATGAAGTCACGATTAAATTAATGGACAACCTAGTTTTTCAACAACGCACAAGATGTTGGGAGATCGGTCGGATCAGAGCTAAATGCGAGCGTCCAAATGGTATTGTCGTCCCAGAGTTTGTTGGCAATTGTTAACATAGAACACGACTTGACATTCTCGAGACATGTTAGGGCAGTGATCAGTGAGCTTCGTAAAGTAGAATGTGACGACTTTTGAGCAGAGATCCAGTCTATCGTGAAGGACAGAAAGGAGGAAATAGTTTGTTTATGAAAGCAACCAGAAGAGTCGGAATTCCACACGATAGCAAGGAACATCAGCATTTGTCTTGCGGATGTGAGGTTCAGTTTGTCTTGTTGATTGTCCAGCAAAGAACTAAAACTACATGCTCGCACCATGGTTAGAAAGATGGGGAAGAACAACTCACCGTGTTATGTTGGATATAGCTGGGATGAAAAATCAGATGTGAACATGATAACAAAACATCACTGACCCAAATCTATCTTCATAACGAAGTTTATTCGACCATCTTCTTGGACGGAAAGCAAGGTGGATCTAAATGATTCGTCATTGTAGGGAGTGAGACCTCTCAGTATCAAAGCATTCACTAATTGATGTAAGTAGCACAGTCGGTGAAATACGAATAAAGCTCATACCATTCTCCTTGTATTCGATGTCATAAGCCAGCGCAAACAGCCCAAGGAGGCAGCGAATTAAACCCCCGGAAGCTGAAATAGGACAATCGACGGATTGATCAAGAAGTTGCGTAGCCATCCAGATAGATCTATACAAGACGACAATAGTTGGCTTGCCAATCTCGTTGGCCAGGTAAGTTGTCATACTTTGCACCAGCCGTCTCAAGAGCATCTGTACCAAATTTCAGTAAAAACAGACAAAAGGGGTTCATACAGACGAGTTTACTGCAATCGCTGTACTTGCAACATCGGGATTCTTGGTGATCTGGGATCTGATAACATCCTCCCAATAAGAATCAGTCTCCTCATGCTGGATATGATAAAGCCAAGTTGCAGTCTGGAGCGCCAATGAGAAATATAATAGTTTATAGACGGCACCCCCTCACCAATACTGTGAGTGAGTCTGATCCAACAACACGTTCGTCGTCCCAATTATTCCAAGACCAGTAAGTTGTTTGTCCCCAACGAAACAACAACCGCTGCGGCAGGTCCAAGTTCACAATCGGAAGAGTTGCACCGGATTCTAAATTGTTCTCGCTTGCATACAAGACTTGTCGGATGCAGTGCATGAGAATAGCAGAGGTATGTGGCCGGAAAGCAATACTCCCCTTTGATTTAGGAGAGGGTAATTCGACTTCCTGACTTGAACTGTAGTGTCTAAAAGTCGAGAAAACACTGTATCAACTTACCGAAAAAAGGGCTAACGCCATTGCCCAGCTCAGTCTTCCTTGGAAGTGGATTTCTGAATTAGAGGTTATTGTATTCACACTTGCATCAACTAGCTTTGACTCTGAGATATGACGGATATACACATCGAATACTGCTCGGAGATGATCGCTGCTTCAGCGTCAGTCGCAGCATATCAGGAAAGTGAAATGAATAACCGGTCGTCATTTGACAAAACGCTTTCCTTTGAGATCTGACTCCCCACGACATACACTGCAAATGCCAAGCGGAGCGCCAAACGAGAGGCTGCGGGCGACGCTGTGTTCGAAGAGATTACACCAAGCACATTATCCCATTCGTCTGCAAAATGGTTGTGGCTACTTTCAGTTCACGTAAGTGCATAGGACGTACAAGGGAGTTGAGCAGCGGCCCTTAGGGTATCGTCTTCGCGTTGTTTTTTTAAACCAGGAAATTCTGGTTGATCGGGAGTGGAAGGACCAGAAACTACCGCAGTAGCGAGCTGAGATAAGATAACATCTACCCAGCAAATGACAGAAGATCCCGCTGTTCCTAACGGAGTTTGTTGTACGGCGATGCTGTGAAAAACCTTCCGGTACTCGAGAAGCAGGATGATGAAGGAGACGTTCACTATAAAAGCAATGAGTATGCAAGATGATAGAATGTGGTTGCACGATACAGACGAACGAGAGAAAAAGACTGTAGTATATCGTGTGAGGCTTCGTCAAGAAAAACATCAGAAACTATGAAGTTGTTGATGAAAGTCAGTATCATGCTTGACGCCGCTTGAATATCATTATGACTCGACGTATCCTAATAGGCCAGCTAAGTATTTTGGTTGTAATTGTTAGTTGCAGAAAGCCCAACATGCCTGAATAACACATTCGACATCGATAGAGGATAAAGTTTCGATGGCCTGCTGAATGCTTTTAACGAGGTCTTCGGGGCGTTGGCCAAAGTGAGCTTGAGTAGAGATTTCGGCGAAATCTGTAGCATTCCACTTGGGCAAAGAGTTATCAGGCTCATACTCGGTTTCGCTGCCAGACATCTCTGTACGGTATTGCGAGTAGCACCGGCCAAGTCGCAGGTGGCATCCTCGGCGCGTCAAATTCATAAAGTAGGCATCATGACTATTTCGGAAGCTTTTCGAAGTTGGCCCGGGCTTGTATAGTACACTTGCACTCGAAAACAGGGATATCTATCCTACTCTAAGCACACATCAAAGCCCACTGATGTCCTTGAGAAAGGCTGACATGCGAGTAGAACATTCAAGAACTTCCTCACTCCTGGAAAAGAGCGACTCGAAGGCCTCGTTGGACTCCTCAGCCTACAAGGCAGAACACGTAAATAAGGAAGCATGCGAGACAGTAGTCAATACATGCCATGCCGTCACAATAGACCAGATCTTCCCATTTTTCGTCCTCTTCCAGTCTTATATGGGCCAATAATTCGCGCCTTTGAATAGATAAACCACCCTGCACGTTTTTATCGTCCATCGTAGACTTGCGTACTGCAACCTGGACTTCCTTAGCTTCACCTGCCGGTTTCTTTTCTTTTTTGGGCGGGGGTTCTGGTGCAACGTCGTCCGGATCTGGGGGAGGCCCGTCGTCAGAATCAGAATCGGATCCGGGACCACCTCGAGAACGTTTGTTCTTTTTCGTAATATAGTCCATGTATGTTAGAGTAGGTCTTAGCTGATGTGTCTGGCTGACTGGATGTAGATGCAGTCTTCCTGCAGTTCTGTCGGAAAAAGTGACAAGGATCTGTAGATCTGTGGTGCTTACCATCTCGAATAATACCTAACATATAAGCACTAGTCTGGGGGATTTCTTCGCTTCTCAATCTGACCTCACTCAGCCTGGATCTGTCGCCATCCTCCTGCTTCATCTTCCCAGCACTGATAGTCTCCTGGTTCTTTTCCTTGTCGTCTTCTAACCTAGCAGTACCAAGATCTAGCGCTCTTTCTTTATTCCAGACTTCTGGACGGGTATCCACTGGAACATGAACTTCTATCCGCCGGACGCCAGGTTTGAATCGGGCTTTAATTCGTTTCCCACTTGCTGCAGCAGAGGGTGGTACTTCTAGAGGCCTTGTTAATAGAGGATATTGTAGAAGGTGAACATTGTTTGACAGTGCATTTGCGTAGTGGATGGGCAAGACTGATACAAGTTCATCGTCTTCCTGCATGAATGATTCGGAATTACACACAAGAGTTCCCTTATAAGGATCGTCTGCCTGGTACTATATCCCTCGTCTTTCAGTTGCATATTTTACGACCTGTCCATTGCGGGCTCAGAAGTGAGGAGAGAATTTCCGTCTACCCAAACCTCTCGCGGCGGCTCCAGCAATGGAGTCGAATATTTATTCTAAATTGACCATGCCGACGGTCATTGTCATTAATCAAAACTTCTCAGCTTGACTCAGGGTATCTGAAAGACTCTTATTGAATGTGTTCTTCCGCAAGACTTGGATCTATCATTCCGCTTCGTAAACCCTAAAAATTCACCGGGGTCTATAGATGGCCCAACAACTTTAATACTCTCCGCGTCCGCCTCCTGGCTATATGTAAAGGCTGGTTGGATAATGACAACATACTCGGATTTCATATCTGTTGTTGTGAGTTTGTTGTCATGATCTGCAACTTACTAGCTATATGAGTGACCGTCCTTTAACACATATGTTGCGCTTCTATTACAAGGAAAGCTTCAACACCAGGAGAAACATTCTCGAGATATCAATCCCCCGATATATACTCCATTGCATAAAGAATTTGGTATCCTAAACTACAGGTTCTTATTGGGAAAACCCGCAAGCGGACGCAGTTCATATGTATGCCGAGAGGATCTTTGCAGATGTCGTATGCTCAGGGTTAGGTGTCCTTGATGTGAAGAAAACAGAGTAGCTTTGCAAAGCAGCGCTATTTGGGCTGGTTCTGAGAGGTGCAGCAGCAGTTGTCCTTGGATGTGCTGGCAAGTTTTCTGTTATCGCGTCTCACTCCCTCCAATAAGGATGGTGGGAATGAACTATCTAATCAACATCGTCTTCTCAGCTACCGCTTGCCGTAAACGAATGTGGTCTATGGTGCTTGAGCAGGAGTCGAGTTGTTTGTAGACATGTTTAAAAGTAGTTCCTCTTATCTGTAGTCGGCGTATCATGCTGCACCAAAAGTTGATCTAAACTTCAATAAGCGTTACAACCGTGAGAACTATTTTCACGTGGCGAAGATCAAATTTACTTAATTGACCTTATTGTGGGGTTCGAGTTTTGGTGTTAGCTTTTCTGAATTCTCTGGGATTGACCACATACTTGTCTGCATCAACCCGCTCGTTTACCAGTCGGGGTCATAATGATGCCGACACAGTATTTGTTTAGACGATGCGCAAGGGATAATCTTACTCGCAGGTGTCTAGCTACACATACGTCTTTGCCAGAGAAAGACTGCTCTTCAATTACTCCGCCTTACCCTGTTCTTCAAAAGAAGTTGGCGCAGGTCCGCAAACTATTGGACAACAGGCCTCTGACTCTGGCAGAAAAGATTCTCTATAGTCATCTATCTGATCCAGAGAAGACGATATCCAATGGGGGTCTTAAAAGGGGTGAAACATATCTTATGCTTAATCCTCAAGTATGTATCATGGCTTGCTTTGACCTTCTAATGATTTCTAAGCAATTTTTCAAGCGTGTTGCAATGCAAGATGCTAGTGCTCAGTATGATTCGTCTCCTCCAACTCCTGAACATATTTTTTGACACTTTACACAACAACATCGTGCAGGATGGCACTGTGAGGCGTTACCACAAGTTTATTACGATGCTTATCAATAACGTATCGTGTTATAGATTGCAATTTATGAGTGCCGGTCTTTCTCGATGCGCCGTGCCTGTCAGCATTCACTGCGATCATCTTATTCAAGCGTCTACTGGAGCCAAGCCCGACTTAGAGGTTCTTCCCCTTTCTTTTCTCATGTGACAACTATTTATACCTGTTACATTTTACGTAGAAATCTCTTGAATCTAATCAAGAGGTGTTCGACTTCCTAGAAAGCGCGGCAAAGAAATACGGCATCGAATTCTGGAAGCCTGGTTCGGGAATTATTCATCAGATTGTCCTTGAAAACTACGCCGCTCCTGGGATGCTCATGTTTGTCAATTCTTGAAGGCTTTGACGATGCACTCAAGAAGACTACAGGCTAGGGACAGATTCTCACACTCCAAATGCTAGTGGTCTGGGAATGTTAGCTATTGGAGTCGGCGGCGCAGATGCCGTTGATGCGATGACTGGAACACCTTGGGAGCTCAAAGCACCCAATGTCGTTGGTACATCGCAATTCGATCCTTTCTTCCATATTACTCATAGCCAAATAGGTATACACCTAACCGGAAATCTCAGTGGATGGGCCACGACTAAAGATCTTATTTTATACTTGGCTGGAAAACTTACAGTGAAGGTTCGCGACTTTAATACACCTCAATTTCAGATTCTTTAATATTTAGGGAGGAACTGGAAGAATACTCGAATACTTTGGACCGGGCGTATTCAGCCAGTCGTGTACTGGTAAGAGCCGTTCACCTCTATTCTGTTCAGGTTGAAACTTCTGACAGGGCTTGCCACAATTGCCAATATGGGAGCCGAGGTTGGGGCAACAACTTCGACCTTCCCTTATACTCCAAATATGCGAGCATATCTCAATGCAACTGGACGTAGTCCTGTTGCCCAAGCTGCAGATAATGCTGCTCTAGGCGGGTTCCTAAGTGCCGACGAAGGTGCCGAATATGACGAAGTCATTGAAATAGTAAGTTGTGTTCTTCTGGCCTGATTACCTCTATGAACGTCGGCTTCTCAGAATCTGTCAGAGTTGGAACCCACAATCAATGGGCCATTCACACCGGACCTAGCTACTCCTTTGTCCAAGTTTGCTTCATTTATCAAGGACCAAGGGTGGAAGGATGAAATATCAGCTGGGCTCATTGGATCTTGCACCAACAGTTCTTACGAAGATATGGTGGGTTATATCCAACTCTTCCTTCGTCCGTTGGCTTATATAGGAAATATATAGACTAGCGTTGCAAATCTCGCAAGGCAAGCCAAGGATGCTGGTTTGACTGCTAAGGTGTCGACTTTTTCTCACATATTGTATAACTTGGATCCTGATTTCTACAGGTTCCGTTCCTGTGTACTCCTGGGTCGGAGCAAATCCGGGCCACGATGGAACGGGATAAAGTGACTGAGGTTTTACAAGACGTCGGTGCGATTGTACTAGCAAATGCCTGTGGACCATGTATTGGGCAGGTGCGTCTGCCTTTGATTTAACTAGAGACATATCTTGACAGCTCTTCACCAGTGGAAACGCGAGGATAGAAAAGGCGAAGATAATGGTCTGTATTTCACGCTGTAATCAGGATTCACCTGACCCTCTGCACTCTTAGCGATTCTCACATCATTCAACCGGTAGTTGCATATGTAGTTTCTTCTGTCGTATTTTCTGACGATATACCCTTCAGAAACTTCCGATCTAGAAATGACGGTAACGTGCTAACCATGAACTTTCTTGCTTCGCCGACTGTCGTTACTGCAATGAGCTTTTCTGGGAAACTCAGTTTCAATCCTATGACCGACGTCCTCACTCTCCCTTCCGGCGAACCTTTTAAATTTGCCGCTCCATCTGGTCAAGATCTTCCGTCCGAAGGCTTCATACCTGGTGATACCAGTTTCTATCCCAGCCCTAACCCTGAACCACAGCCAGACACGAATGTAGTCATCAGGCCAGACTCGCAGAGGCTTGAGGTACTAAAACCTTTCGAAAGCCACTTCGGACCACAAAATCCGCGGGGGTTGGAATTGCCATCGTTAAAAGTTTTGATGAGGGTTAGAGGAAAATGTACAACAGATCATATTTCCGCTGCTGTGAGTTTTCACCTGCAGGGGTGCTAAACTTTTGACTGATTCGATTGACTCAGGGGAAATGGTTGCGGTACAAAGGACATATAACCAACATTTCAGAAAATCTTCTCATAACTGTATGTCGATCAGATGCCTGTAGAACAGGTTCATGCTGACCAGGGATAGGCTATTAATGACGAAGGAGGTGACATGAATGTCGCCTTCGACCATGATCACGAACCTTCTCAGGACCTGACGGATACCATTCCTAACGTTGCCAAGCGCTTCAAGTCACGAATGGAACCATGGGCCCTAATTGTTGACGAAAATTACGGCGAAGGAAGTGCCCGGGAACACGCTGCGTTACAGCCACGTTTCTACGGTATGTATAGAGCTGGATCCGTTTTGATGGACCATTGATCCCGGTCAGGTTGTGCTATGATTGTTGCCAGATCGTTCGCTCGTATCCACGAGACAAATTTGAAGGTACGATGATATCTATTCACAACACCGTGAAATCCCCTCGTTCTGACATCAAAATAGAAACAAGGCGTATTGCCTTTGTGGTTCGTTAATCTGTCCGACTATGATCGGATAGGATCTGGTGACATGGTGGAAACAATCGGCCTTGGAGACCTTCTGAACGGTACCGGTTCTATGATCAAACTCAAGGTCACTCGGCGCGATAAAAGTGTTTTCGAGATCCCCACGAAGCACACAATGTCCAGTGACCAGTTAAAATGGTTACGTGCAGGTTCTGCACTGAACTATATTAGGTCACAGCTAATGTGAACAAATACAGTGAAAATTAGCAGTATATATATGTAACAAGTTGTAATTATGCAGTCCGGGGTTATATGGTATAATTTAAATCGATGTGTTGTCGCTGATGGCCAGGAATTGACCCAATGACTTGAGATCGTCTGCTCTGTGCATGTCGCTGGCTTTCCTTCTTTGTTTTAGGAAGTCAAGAGCAGCCTGAGCGACTTTCAAAGATGGCTTCGGCATTCCAGCAAGCTGGGCCACCTTCAATCCGTGGCTATCACGATTAACGCCTGGTTTTAACCGGTAAGAATAGGCGAAGTACCCGTCCTGTGTCAATCGTTTAAGATTAGGAACGGAGTGGAAGTGAATAAACTGACGTCTGTTTCGTCAACTCCTGTGCAGAAAAATCCAATACTTCTGAATAGTCCATGGCCTCTGTTGTCCTCCGAATGACCAAGCATGTCTGCGAGTTCATGAAAGTGGGTTGCAAAGAGTGTGCGACATTTGATGGAATTGAGGTAATGAACAGTAGCGAAGGCGATAGCCAACCCATCTTCCATTGTAGTTCCTCTCCCTACTTCGTCCATAATCACCTGAACAGACTCAACGTCGGTTCTCAAGCGAGACCGCATGGAACAACAGAACTCACAAGACTTTTCGGGGTCGCGCGTTTCAAAATCTCGGATGTTTCCAGCATTTCGACCATGAACGTGCTTCGGTCCCGGAACAGATCATCTTTAGCACCCACTCTCGAGAACACCTTGTCAACTATGCCGATGACAGCGCTATCTGCGGGAACAAATGATCCTGTTTGCGCAAGAATAGCTATCAAAGCAGTTTGCCGCAGCAGTGTCGACTTGCCCGCCATATTTGGACCAGTAATGATGTGTAAACGAGACGAAGAGGCTAGGGTGACATTGTTCGGTGTGAATAAACGGCCTGCAGTTAACAATCCTAACTCCACCGTAGGATGGCGTCCATTAACGATCTGATATGATGCACTGGGGATGTATCGGATAAGTCAGATTATTCCAGAAATTTAACATGGCTATTTACTTTTCTGTGACCTTCGGCCTGGTAAAATTCATCTCTGCAGCAAGATTGGCAAATGCCAATGTGACATCGAGCTCATCTATGATCCTGGCATTCCGTCGTAGTTGTACCTCGCATGCGTTCACCTAGATGAATAAATAATAAGCGAAACCCATGTCAGTAAGACTCCACATACTTCCTTACGAAGTGACTCGAATGCTTGTTTTTCAGCCACATAAATTGCGTTCGTCGTGGTGACGATTTGACCACCAAGCCTAGACCATTCCTGTCAGAGGTCAACTGTAGACAAGTAACAGTATATTGACTGTATCTGGGCTGACCTGATGGAAGAATGTGCTTGTAGAACTGGTATCGGATAAATGGATAAAGCAAGGCGAGTCCCTTATCTTTGCCGCGTCACGTTTGGCCCGTCCTATATGTACAAACATTCCTTGGCTAGAAGAAGAACGAAGAGTCAGCGAAGGGGCGTCTGTTAAAAAATCCTGAGTTTGTGATCGTCCGGAGTTCTGAAAGTTTTACTGTAGGTGTTCTGTAGCTCTCGCTGTAGTATTTCCTTTCGAAGCAACAAGTCTTCCAAAGCCTTGTGAAGATCTAAAAACTCGTCTGAAAAACTTTTTTCGTTTAGAAAGAAGTCTATAGTAATCTGAACGTCGCTCACTCTGGCTTTATGCTCCATTTCAAGTGGGAGATGTTTTCGAAATCTAGTGGCATCGCGGGGGCTGAAGCATCCTCTAGAGCGCCGTCTTCAACTTCAGAGTTGTCTCCTCTTGTAATGGAAGCAGAGATTCTCAACGAGAGGTTTGTAAGGTCGTTCATTCGGGCCATAAGTGAGTCTAAGCTTGTCCATTCCTCGTTGCGAATGCTCCCTCGCTCTTTGATTGTCATATATCGTTCGAGTTCTATACGCTTCTGGATCGAGCTCCACACAACAATTGTTTGATTAATTGCTGAGAGGTCATTTGCGTTGCCGCGACAGAGCAAAAACTTTTGGACTATTCTCGTTGCATCCTCGATATTCGACAACAATTGAGTGAGATCATCTCGAATATGGGGTCTTGAATGGAAAAAAGCGACTAGAGCTTGACGAGCATTGATTTCAGCAACAGAGGTCGACGGAGAACCTTGAAGCGTTTGTTAGAATATAGCCAGCAAGGAAATGAACAGAAACAGACATAGCCATCTAGCAAGCAAGCGGGTTCCACTTGAGGTTGCAGTCCTTTTGATTACGCTTAGCAAGCTCCCGGCGGTACCTCCTTCCCTGATTCCTTCACGAATTTCCAAAGCTTTCACAGTATGGACATCGATCTGCATTCGCCCTTCAACTGCCTCTTTGTTAGGCGTAGAAAGTATTGGCATTGCCTCCATCAGGTTTTCATTCAAGAAAGAAGTGAGCAATCTGACCGCAGCTGCTTCATGAGGGCTAAAAGATGAAGGCAACCGTTCATCAGGAGATGTGAGGTCGTCCGTATTCGAGTTCCCGTGGAGGCTATATGAGACATCTGCTTCGGCGGAAGGGTTTACATAGGATACTGTGGACCCCTCTTGAATAATGACTTGTCGTACTGAGTCTAGTGAAGACTCTACTGAAAGGTTCTGATCAAACACGACTTCGCGAGGTGCGATGCGGGCCAACTCGTCACGGATATTTTCGAGACGCGAGTCTTTAGCAAAGAAATCGCCAGTAGAAACATCAATCCAAGCCAGTCCAACGGTCTGCGTCAATATGTATGGTCCTTCTCCTGGTGCAATGGCAAGAAGGTAGTTATTTTCGTACGGATTCAAGAAGGGTTCGTCAATCAGGGTCCCCGGAGTGACTATTCGGACGACGCGTCTATTGTAGCCGCCTGCCGGACCTTGTAGCGGGTCCTTCATGAATTCTTCGCACATGGCCACGAACTGATTATGTTGTTGCACAAGAATTTTAAGATATTTGTCAAGTTGAACGATCGGAAAACCACACATGAGAACACGGTGACCGTCCCACGCCTTGCTGGTCAACTTTATATTTAGAAGTCGGGATACTTCTCCTGCTTGGTCAAAATACGACTTGGAAAACAATGAGTTCGGATATACTACTCTGAAAAGGTATTTATAATTCACCTCATAGAACTGGCCAACTCTGGTCAACAAAATGCAATGAGGAAACCTGGATAAATTTTCTAGAACTTCTACTGCAAGAGCATTCTTTGGTAGGAGAGCTAGGGTTTCTTCTCATAATTAATGTAAATTAGGTGAAGCACCACCAAAGCATGGAATGTCTACCTTCAGGCTCTTGTACAAGCATCGACTTCTTTCGAGCCCGAGTTGGCTTTTCGTGCAGTGAACCTTGAACATCAGAGTGTCCTGTAGTATGAGCGTCGCTTGGCGAATCAAACGGAGAATCTAGAGACGAAATGAAGTCATGAAATGCTCAGTTGTGTAAATTCATGCCTTCGCTATGTAAGATGGGAGCAGTCTCTTTGAGTTGTTCTCTCCTCTTTCGCGTGGACTTCCTCACAGGGAGGTCTTTGGTTGATTTAGATGTACTGCGTTTACGACACTCCCGGACAGACCCTATAGTTGAAAGCACCCCATTTTTATTGGCACCTTATATTACACAATGAGACAGTTTATTGTCATATAATCAGAGGGTTGCACATGGTAATTCATTCAAGAATGCGCACTTGGAATGGGAGAACTAACATCAGTAACATCCAATCCGCCCGTATACGCGTCAAGAGGAGGTGCAGGGCTTCCATCTGGTAATATACGCGTCTGAGGCAACTCAGAATACTTCTTCCTGGTTTTAACAGCAGTAGCTGTATTGCTAGAGACGAACTGAGAACCGGACAGATCGAAAACACGGGCAGTACGACGATGTCTGTAGAAAGGAGAAGGCGGTTTACAGATACATTTTGACCAGAGGCCCATAAGAAAAGCCTGGAGAGTAACACGGTTGTGGCATCGGAGCGGAACAATCAATTAGCGGAGTTTTAAAATACATCGAGTCTCCCCCGTTGCATGTTGGCCATTTCACAGCAACCAAACACTCTTTCTGTTGAATTCGCTGGTCCACACCGCTTTGTTTGAAAATGTCTTTTGCAGGTGGTCGACGAAGAGGAAATGGGGCTAAAAAGGGGGTTCAGTTCACCGTCATGGTCGTTGGTCAGTCGTTTTTTCTTGCTGCTGAACTTCGTGTCAAGTTGGTCTCATGTTCTTTTTTTATATTCGACATGGAATAGGTGCCTCTGGTACCGGGCGAACCACATTTGTTAACACTTTGTGTGAATCAGAAGTCCTCGCCCATAAAATTACAGACAATCCCGAGTCTGCTCATGTTGAGGAGGGCATCAGAATCAAGCCTGTCAACGTCGGTATGTGGCGTAACAAATCTTGGTTTATTCTTTGTCGTGATATAATCAATAGAGCTCGACGAGGATGGTGTTCGTATTGCTCTCACCATCGTAGACACTCCCGGCTTCGGTGACAATATTGACAACGAGTTCGCGTACGTATTTCCGTTGCGTCTACCAATCAAGATGATAAACTGAGTCGTTCCAATAGTTTCCAAGAGATTGTGGGCCATCTTGAACGAGAATATGACAATATTTTGGCCGAAGAGTCACGTATCAAGCGTAATCCGAGATTCAGAGATAACCGTGTACACGCTCTTTTGTATTTCATTACTCCAACCGGTCATTCGTACGTATTACATTCTTTTTTCTGCATTCTAACGTATTAATAAGTCGACCTTTTGTAGTTTGAGAGAAATGGACATCGAATTGATGCGCCGTCTATCTCCTCGTGTCAATGTCATTCCTGTTATCGGAAAGGCCGACTCAATGACACCCAGTGAACTCAAGGCTTTCAAGAAGAGGGTATGCAGTTCGACCTCTTCTTTTCCTCTAAATTCAACCTCTTTAAGGTTATGGAAGACATCGATCACTTCGACATCCCTGTCTACAACTTCCCTTATGATGTTGAAGAAGACGATGAAGATACCATCCAGGACAACAGTGAATTGAGGGTAAGGTCTTGCTTTAATAATTTTATACAAGTGCGTTCACACAGGACTTAGTCATTGATGCCATTCGCCATTATTGGTTCGGAAGAAGAAATTGAAATTGACGGCGAGCCTGTTCGTGCCAGGATTTATCCTTGGGGTATTGCCGAGGTAGACAACCCTAAACACTCTGATTTCCCGAGTCTGAGAAGGGCCTTGTTGAAGTAATCTCCTTTTTTTATACATATATGGAACCAAACTAACTCCGCATAGCACCCACTTGGCCGATTTGAAGGCACTGACCCACGACGTACTCTATGAGACCTACCGTACTGAGAAACTGTCTCGCACTGTGACAACTGACGCCCAGTACGTGGTTTTATGTCTTACGTCATAAGAATCATTTAATTAATCATTTTGTTCCAGCGATTCTTCGATCTTGCCTGAAGAGTTGGCTACCCAGAGTGTACGCCTCAAGGAAGAGCAACTCCGCCGTGAGGAAGAGAAGGTAATAGAATTTATTGACCTTTTGTATGTTCGAATGACTAGAATCCTTTATAGCTTCGCGAAATCGAGCTCAGAGTTCAACGAGAAATCAATGAGAAGAGGCAGGAATTGTTGGCGAAGGAGGAATCGCTCAGGTGAGGACCGATCGGAAATAAGCGAGCAGAATTACTGATTTATCTGGTAATTTATCAGGAATCTGGAGAGTCGGCTTGCCTCTCAAGGTCCTTCAGACTACAGAGATTGAAGCATCACTATTTCTTGAAATTTCTAAAAGCAAGTCCGGTATACCCCGAATTTGTGGACTTTGGACACCTGAAATTGAACCTTTCTGCTGTTCGAGTGATTGATTGTTGGTTTATGGCCCGGATAATCTGAATATTAGTTTAATCATTCCTATGTATACTCCTTCGTCGCCCGCCGACGTTTGCTTTCATTCCCAATGGTTCAGTTAGTGTGACTACACACGTTATTTACATCTGCGCGTGGTCGCCACCAACTCCCATGATGGGCCGCTTACGATAATCAACTGTCGGAGACATGAATGCATTATCGGTTGTCGCCTCGGAAGATTTTATTCGTTCGTTCGCGATCTGATGGATTATGTATATAAACATGTACCGCAAAGAGAGTGGTAAAGTACACAGCAGCACTGGACGGATCTGTAGTTGTCGAATGTTGTTCTTTTCCTAAACAGGATCTGCCGCGAAAAGAACAAGAGACACTTGCTCCTCCCTCCAGTCTTTGTCTGCCCACGCTCTTTTACATACAAGCACTGATTTGATCAGTTCTAAGCAGCGGTGGCTTTCTCTCTTCCTTAACAGCGTCCTCGGCCTTGCCATACCTGCGGTCTAGCATCGCCGATTGGAATATCTTCTCTCCACGTCTATGGAGTTCGAATGGGACTCGAGACCAGTATCAGTCGCGCATAGACCTCCTGACTGGACTGAACGCCCTGAAAGCGGTCCTGGCTCTTCTAATTCGTCTTCCACATACTATTCCCAGCGCAGACGTTCAACTATTGCTCCAGTACCCCCTCCAGGCCCTCCTCCTAGTCAACCCATTCCGAACCTTCCATTCAGCTCGTCAGGTTCACCTCCCCCTCAAGAGTACCTCCAGGAATCTCGACTATCTTCTGTATACTCACCTGCATTAAACGGGTCCGGTGCTTCGTATAATGCTTATTCTCGTCCTGCTGCATCTGCGAACTTAGCTGCCGTAGCCGCTTTTTCCCAATCTCGCAGCTCTCCTTCTCCCAGTTATCCCCAGTCTAACCTGCCCCCGACTGCTTCCTCTTCTTCCTCTTCCCCTTTTAGTCTTTCCGATTCACCCCCACGCTCACAACTTCGACAGGCGATGGAGTCTCAACATCATGAAATAATCCCAGAAAGATTGCAACTGTCACCCTCCGAAGGGCCGTCTTCAAACGAACGGCGGCCGTCATCACGACGTGCGCTTACACGTGCGTTGGAGCTCGCTCGGGAGGCAGTACGACTTGATTCTGCGAATGATAATCCACATGCTGCTGTTGCCGCCTACGGAAGGAGTGTCTCCTTGTTGAGTGAGGTTATGGAGCGCGTGATGAGAGGAGAAGATAGTACTGAATCCCATCGAAGACGAAATGGAAGACGCCGGAGTGTTGTTGCACAAGAAGAGGAAGTGAAGCGGCTCAAGTCGATAGTAAGTTCCTGTCACTCGTGTTATTAACAATATATTCAGTTTCGGTACGTTTGCACTTCTTTACATCTCAGCACGATACGTACGCGGAACGCATGGAGATCCTGTGCACAATATACGACATACCTGTGGATTCATTGCCATTCTCTGCTTATCCTTCGTCCGTGTATACGTCAAATCACTCCACACAACCTCCCTCCCCCGCTTCAACATCGCCATCAGAGACTTCGGACAACCCTTCGCAATCCGCTTCCACCGAAGATTTACGTGACGATCCTCGGTCGTCTGTCCATACAGTGAAGCTAAACGGTCTGCGTGAACATGAGGATGGCGCCGAAGCGATTGGCAGTGCTATGTTCAATTTGGATGTTTCAGGCAGTAGCAACGGGCACGAGCCGACTCGAATTGTAGCGATTCCCCATACCATGTCTGAGTTCAACGGTACACCCACAACAGCAACACCTAAGGAGTCTTATCCCCAGGCCATGACAAATGGAGATCCTATCGGACGTCCTAGAACATCCACACTACCACTCACCCGAGGAGTTGTTGCTCAGGCTGGATACACTGCCCTACGATCTCGTGCTTCAACAACTCTCCCGCCTCCGGCTCCCCCGCCCACTAACTCATTACCACCAGCCCCAGCACGAACAAATGACGAATACAGCGAACCTCTGTCATCAAGATCTCGAGGCGGTTCTATAAGTCACAAAAGAACTGGGTCGGGCAGTAGGCTCGGCCCCTTGAGGGAAGAAGTCGAGCGACGAGAGGAGATTACTTCTACTGTCGAAGAAGAACTGCGAAGACCTCGATCAAAAAGCGTACTAGCAGCGCAACGCCACTACAATGACTCCCAGCCGCTTCCACCATTACCAGCCCAAGTTGACCGATCCGGTTCTCCAGCAACGCCTCGTTATGTCAAACACACAGATCCAACCACGACGTCATCTCCTGATTTACAGCATTATGCCAGATCTCGGGGCGACTCGACTTTGTCCGAGGGTTCAGATGCCAGCATTCCCCTATCATTTCAACCTCCAGTCATCAACAATTCGCCATTCAATGGGACAATTTCACAAAGGAGAGGAAAGACATCTGCACCGCCCTCGATCTCGGCTTCACCCAATCTTGAGACTTCTCAAAGTCCTAGTGCATCGGTTCCGACCATGAATAGGCTTACGAGCCAATCGATATTGGCAAATACTGTAGTGAACTTGGGCGTGGGCCGAACGCGCGCCGCATCCCAACCTGGACGACGTCCTTCACTAGTGAGCACACAAGCATATCCCTTTCCTGCACAATCTCCAACTGTCACCCAGAATTCGACTACAGGACCGCGAAAAGTCTCAGTGCCCTCCAAACTTAATCCCAATGCCCCCCCTCAGATTACAATTAACACCGCACAATTGACACCTCCCACTGCAACAACTGCGAACATGCTCGTTCCGCCTCCTCCCATTCCTCACGAGAATTTCCCATCTGCGCCTCTATCACCATTACCACCCGCACCTCCTCCAGATCCACTTCGCAAGCCCTACCACATGATGAACTTACTTCGGTACACGATGACCTCAAAGACGGGAGGTTATGTCACACGGCGGCTGCATGTACCGTACGAGGTGTGGTCTCAGGGTGGTGCTAAATTAAGTAATATCCCGGAGAAGATAAGGGTGGTTGAGGTGCTGCTTTCTGCGTTTGAGGAGGTCCAGAATTGCAGTGACGATATTTTCGGTGCTGGGAATGTGAGCAGCGGGCTCGTGTTAGGCATTGGTAGTATTGGGCAAAAAGAAGGCGAAGCTTGGGCTTCGAAGCTTGACGAGTTTTCTGCTGTTTGTGATGGCCTAGTGTCCAATTTCGGCAAGAAATTGGGTGTTGGTGAGGGGTTTGTGATAAAGAAGGGTGGTGGGGTGAGCTACCTGTAAATCTTTCTCCTCATGTTGACTGATTTGGCTTCAGCTTAACGCATGGGGAAATAAGCTGACGCGACAATTTGATAAATTGACGACGGGAAAAAAGTGAGTGGGCCCTAATGTATCTCTTGTCGTCCTTACAGATTCTAACAGTCTGGATTCTCCAACGACATACGTCCATGGGCTTGCGAAGCTCTTCTTCCGGACGCAACTGCTGGACGAACATACAAAGGCCTTGTCATTGATACCTGTCGCTCCTGCATATGCTGCATTCTCGGTAGAGATGCGGACAGCGCTGGAAGCCAAGCTCAGACACGCATCGGAGTTTTTCGCGAGGGTTGTGTTGACGTTCGTCATCCGCGACTTGTCCCAGCTATTAGACAAGTATGTCAAGAAATGCGAAAAATGGTTGGCGGAATGAGGGAGATCCTGTGATTGTGTATGTATGTCCTTTTTTTCTCGTTTGCGGAGGACTTGGCAAAACTGTGCTTTTTATTACATCAAGTGTAAATTATGCTTCTGGGGTTTTAGATGCGCTTGGTCAAGTAGAAGAACATATTTTTTCCTTGTTCTTTTGTCTTCCCATCCTGTTCCGATACTTATTCCTTCTATTTCTCTATCCTACTTGAAGTGTACATTTCCTTTTAGGTCCTGTCCCCCTTATTCACATCATTTTCGTGTTCTGCATCTAGTACCATCGCACAATCTGGTTTACATATCATGTATAGGAATAGGCATATATCGGGTTTGCTTAGCATAACAACAACGCCGCTACTAGCACGAATGTCTGGTCTCTCAGGTGGACATTTCAGGGATCCTGACTCATGACCACAGTACACAAATGTTTCAGCGTTCTACCTAGAAATTGCGGCAGTTGTTGATTCCAAAACGCCATCACCTTCTGATGATCCGACGATCGTGCTTTGGTTCTTCTTTCATCAACCATGACAGTCCGTTTGGGGCTCATTCCGGCACTCCGCCAGTCATCAGATCCATCTCAAGGAGTTTTAGCCGACGTGAGAATGGATACTCGTCTGATACAAGCGAGGCTGTCCAGGTTAGAGAAAAAAAATCGGTGGGCCCACATTCAGATGAGCATCGAGGAATCAGGGACATAAAAGTTTTCTGATGCTAGGTTCTATCGGCAGCTTTAGTATGGCATACAGCTTCTATGAGAGGGAGGGTGACAATCTCACCCGACGGTCATACTAAGTCGATGTTTTATACATAGCCATCTACAGATGGCTTTTTGACCAGATGAGTTTGTCTGATGAGAGCGCATATATATAGCTTAACCTCGCGAGGTGGTTGGTGTGTAACTATTGATGAGTCTGATTCCTTGATGCGGGTCAAGTTCGTATGCTCGGCACTTGGTGTGTGTGTGTGTGGGGGGGGAGCGCTTGGATGGTACCCCACGGAACTAATAATAATGAGGAAGTTGGTCGTTGGTGTGGGTGGAGTGGACTGTAGATCCTGCGGGATAAAATTTATTGCCGGTGGGGCGACTTTGGGTAGTGAACAATATGAAATTGGAGTGGCGAGAGGAAAGCCTTGAAAGTCTGATTTCCTAATCACGTTGACCTTGTTCGATTTCCAACGGGCAGTGGTTCAGTATGATCACGACACATGAATGTCGAGACTTTCAACGATTCATTTCGAGTCCTATTTTTATGAACGCCCATGAGAATCTGCACAGGATTTTTGTGCCTCTCTGTATAGTACACGGCCATAGTCATTTTTTATTTCAAAGATCTGACGATCAAGAAACTGATACACAACCAAACACTTATCTGTCGGCGAGAAGCAAAAACAGTATATCAGCTTGAGTCGGGGAGAACAAAAGACAACGGCAAGTATTTGCGTAGCCTGATTCCAGCTTGAAGGCAGAGAGTCCAAAGACGCCGAAAGACGTTTACGACTCACACCTGGAGACCTGTGGCTCATTTCACCTCTCTGCCTACACCACTCAGATTCTCTAGGCTTACAAGGACAGCTCACAGGCATGACACAACTCTCCCTCTTGGATGGGATCAGTGGGTAACTCTGTTTATACGCAACGTGTACTTATCATGATCATGATCAGTCCCTCACTCTCACGGCGGGCTCGTGTTTGCCTGCCTGCGTTTGACCACCACTCTCACCATCCGCCCCAAACTCCCTACCCAATCTACTTTCAAATATGTCAAGCCCTGCATCAATGCATAGTGCTCCTCCCTCCAACCCACCCATTACTTCTAACAACGATCATGGAGTTTAACGATGAGACGTGAGTAGGCTATTTATATCATCCAGGATTGAGTGAATTTAGATCTTACTTTCCGGCTATACAAACAATGTAACCAATGTCGGCGATACAAGACTAGGTTTTTTTCCCTGAAGCCATCGATTACCAATGCAAACAACAGCACTTTTACCGATAACAGCCGCATCTCATCACGAATATCACGTATATGAACCCTCCAGAAGAGATACCAAAAATCCTCGAGACGTTACGGCCTGTGTGTGGATCGCTCTGGATATTATTACTCGACAACACATTTTCAAAAGGATAGACGAGTCGCTAGACGATGCCCTTGAACCCAACATCCTCTGGATTAGCGGGATGCCCGGAACTGGGAAGTCTGCTATCGCATCGAGCATTGTGTCTAGACTCGCAGAGCACAGACAACTAGGTTCCAACTTCTTTTTTAGGCGCGGTGATCTTATGCCAAGACGTCAGACTCGTTTTGCTAGTACTCTTGCAGACGTCTTGAAACAAGCCGATCTTGAGAGGCGGAATATCGAATCGCATTTCAGGTATCTGATGGAACCATTGACGGCGTGCTATAATCATTCGATGTCTCCCTTCGTTGTTATCGATGCCCTTGACGAATGCGGTTCTGACAGCTTGCAGGACTCGCAGCGGGACGATCTTCTGGAGACTCTCGTCCAGTGGTCAGATCTCCCCAAAACATTCAAACTAATTGTTACTGGCCGTGACCATCGCGTACCACTGTCGTTTCGAGCGCTCGCGTACGGATAGAGAGCTTCCTACCGAGAGGAGCGTCAGTACGGAAGCGACTAAAGATATCCATCAGTTTCTTGAATACGGGCTTGATAAACTTCCCGAGTCGACGTTCGTTAAAATGGCCAAAGGAATCGGTCCATGATGGCCTAACTACGCGGGCAGCAGGTCTTTTCATATGGGCGAAGACGGTGATAGAGCTTTTAAAGCAAGGCTTACCTGAGGACCAGTTGACACTAGTACTCAGCGGACACCTTGGAGAAGGCGACAGTCTTTTTAAATTGTATCGACAAATTCTGAAGATCTCATTCCGCGATATCAGCGACCGTACTTTCAGAGTGGCCAAGCTTACGATTTTATTAATTGTCCTCTCTAAGGTCCCTCTCGACCGCTACGACATCCACGGAGAGAATATAGTCAGTGGACTTTGTTCTAGACAGATTATCGTCAGTGATTTCCACAGGAGAGATGGTAGTGATGATGAAGAGAACAATAGCAATAATGTGAAAATTATTGCAACCTGAAAGATTGTTTGCAGAACATTTTGTGTGAGGTATTGTTTTATTGTGATTGTTCAAGAGCTATTGTGAGACAATTTAGTACATTTTGGAGGGTAGAGGTAATGGGGGGCATATTAGTGGGATCTGCCTTTCTGCCAGCTTTGTACCATGCAAGGCATTACAGAACTAAATATCTCCATCTATAAACTATGAGGTTTAGCATCCTTGATAGTTTCTACTATGTCTTTCTTCATCAAGCTCTGGAAGGGGGGGGGGGGGG
>QGOD01000694.1:53384-63690 GCA_003313065.1 Sarcodon sp. MG97 | reverse complement strand
GGAGCACGGCGCTGAAGGAGTGGGTAATTGATCAGGACCTGCATGTGACACAATCATCTGGGAATGCTTGAAGCCGCTGGGCGCTGTCAGCTAGGAACTTGACGTATGATTTCAAGAGTTAGACCAGCTACTGATGAGATTATATGCAATGGAGGATGGCGAATGGGAACAAGAGCGGGTTTGTAGTTTTCACGGCTTTCGACTGTGGCACTTGAAATGGCCCAAAGACGATGTAACAAACGACAAAACGATCTTCGTTTTAAACCACCACCATTGTGGCCGATATCTGTAGAGGGCAGGAGGAACATAGTAGGCGAGATTGAGCGCAGATAATGTGGCGAAAGATCAGTGCGAATCTGCGATACGTTGAAGTTGTGTGGAGGACAGAAAGGTATGTGGATGAGGCACGAGACCCTGAGCGAAAAGTGAAGTCAGTGAAGGCATGCCCCGCACATCTGTAAGCGTCTTGCGGCTACTTGCTCAATAGTGAATTTGTAAAATTGCAAGTAGACAGATTGTGCAACGTAGTGGGAGGCGACGACCAAGTTCTCCGAAAAGAAATATGCATTATTCTACTATGCCCACGTCCTTTGCCCCGAGTCCCTAGCAGGCCAATCTGTACTCGCTCTGAGTCCTATCAATCCCAACAACGTTTCTGACAAGGATTGTTCAAAAAACGATAGATCAAATTCAGAGCATACCTAGCTCGGGGAATTGGAGCTCGATGATACGGTAAAACATGTTAGAGGTGGCAACCGTGCCATACTCGTAGGTATTATTAAGGTTCGATGGCCAGACTAGATGACCCTTGGCATACAGAGCCGCTTGTGTCTTCCGGGGACGGAGGTAGGTGAGCTTCGCTGCGTAGCTTTTTAGGTGGACATGACACAAAGAGAGCCAGATTCGAGGTTAACGTTCATCAATCCAGGAGAGGTTATGAAATACTAAGAAGAGCGAAGTTTGGTTCCGGAACTGCGCCAACGTTGCGAGCCCTGAGGGCCACACGCTGAGGCTACGGCAAAGTTGGAAAGAAACTTGCGATCGCTTGGAAGTCGACTATCGACACATAAGAGGACCCTTCGGCTTCGTTTCTTGTGCAACTGCGAGCTAGACGATATTGACGACCAAAATCCAGGCATGCTCAGACTGACATATACAACTATTAAGGGATTAATGGACAGGACAACATAAGACGCTATTGTCGACACACTGGTCGCAGTTCAACTAGATAGCGGTCCCAACAGAGTCACGAACACGCAGTTTCAAGAGGAGTCGTTGACTTCAAGGTCAGGCCGTCATTCCATTATGGTAATGCTTATTACCTCTTTTGCTTTTTCATCAAACCGACGACGCCAAAATCCCTCCTCCTTTATTCTCTGCAGAACTTGTTTCCCTGGCGTCTCAGCACTGGAAACGGAAACCTACCTGCCATTGTGGAGCTTCTGTCGTCTTTTCCGTATGAATTCCGCGACCGTCAAGCCCAAGAATTTGGACTTTGCCTCACTTCTCTTGCGAACCATCAAATTCTTCGCTGTTTAGAGGGAAAATAGTTAGACATGACTCTCCATTGCGGAACATTGGATTGTCTCATAATCATGTATCCGGGCAATACGGAGTCCTGGTCAACCGCATCATGGTGACCTACCACTGTTGCCTATTTGTCGCCCCAGACAGTGCTTTGGTAAGAAGGCCCCACATTGAGGCACCATATAAAGTGCTTTGGATACCGGCCGAGGTTACATTCTCCATGTCACCTCCATCTTCATCGCTGACTCCGTCGAAATCCATAAGTAATCATATCCTATCCCGATTGGAAGGAAATGGAACGAGATCGTAGCAGCATTGGATTTCCCATTGACATGTACCCTACAGTTGACCTGCGGGACACTCGGTCAGCTTCATGTTACGATCCCTATGGCTGAGCTCTCTCACTGCTGCCATTAAAGTCATCCAAGCCAACTCGGACAGAGCTTAGCCTTGCCAAGGCATAATCGAAATCGATACACCACTCGCGTTCTCTCTACCTCTAGCCTTTATAATGGCTATTTCGTTGCAGCGGAGTGTGGCGAGGGTGGCTGATTGATCGAGCCGGAGTTAACTCTCGAGGGTCTCGAACTGATGAGATTTTCTCAAGTTGTTCGGAGTGCAACTCTGAACAACTCTGTTACCGGGTTGAGGAACAACAGGGTCGTAAATAAGGAAAAACAAAGGGACGTGACGGAGGGATTTCTAGTTGTCCGGAGTACAGCTTAGAGCAAGGGAGAAGGAGAATCGGAGTACGATAAACCTAGTGCCAGAAGTAAGTGTAGCAGCAACTTACTAGCGCTTATATGATATAAATGACATTTAAAATTGACAGTGACTCGTTATGCATTATGACTCGAACTCGTACTTTTGGTTCCATAATTGAGGTAATTGCCGTGTCACCGCCATCCTTTCTGTTCTCTTCCAACCAGGTTTTCATTTTCAAAACAGTCGTGTCGGGCAACATCTTCTACGCTTGCTCCAAAAGCACTAACACCTTTCCTTCCTACCCTCCTTGGAATCTCCCTACACTAATAACACCAATGCAAAAGATGAATAAGCTCGACGTCTGCAGATTTTCCCAAACTCAGACCACTATTGTTCCTCCCTCTGACCCGAATTCTGGTACATCATTCTCTCCTCGGACGGGCTCAGAAATCATACGACATTCTCTGCCCTTGCAGCCTACACAACGCCCTGGTACCGAACAACAAACGGCTTTCAACTCCTCTCCAGGAGTACCTTCATGCACGCGAAATATAATGAATAAGTGGAAGTATTCGTCTTTGGAGTAGACGAAACGTCGCTTCAGGAGTTCCAGGAGGAACAAATGGTGCCCACGATATAGATGGAGGGGTTCATCGTAGCAGGCATCGTCGATCTGGTGCCTTGGGAACGCTAGGTGTTGTTGGTCAGGCAAATAGTGCTCGCCCAACTCGGTATTCTGTGAGTAGCCTTATTTGTACATGGATAACAATCAATACTGAGGATATATGATAGGCTAAAAAGGAGAACTTGAGAAGGAAGGTGGAGAACTGGAGAAGGAAAGTTTTTGCTGCCATGGAGGCACAAAAAGCTATGGAAGAAACACACAAATGGCGGAGGGGATTCGCCCTTGTACCTGATCAATCAGCTATAGGTTAATCTAGGTTTACCAAAATTCACCCGGCGTTGCCATTTTGGTTTCTCTCTGGAACATTCTTTGGTCATGAATATTATAGATGAGGCATATTAATTCTCTATGTATAAAGAAAGCTACGCAAAAATAAAGCAGGGGAGTGTTCCTAACAAAAGTTGTAGTCGTCTAGTCGGATCCACCCCGGAAATTACATTCTACTAACAGCGGGATAACTCCCTGATCATTTGGTTCTTCGTAAAAATCCATAAATGTCCACCCTCGAATTCTCGGTCCATCTTCAAGTTCTTGCTTCGTCTGACCATTGCACGAGTTAGAGCTCGAGCTCAACATATCCAGTAGCCACCTTCCTACTCGAACGTTTACACCTTCGATTCCAAATCCAACGCTTGGCCATCCGAATCCACACGCAACTGTGCTGGGGAGCGCTAAAGGGAAAGAGGAAGCAGAGAAATAGGATATAGATAATGTGGGTATTGTCGGCTTCACCGACGGCGCGAGCAGAACCTGCGTCGAGAGCCCAACTTTCTCTGGTATATCGAGAAAAGAAGGTATCGCGTACCTTGATAATGTATACGTATCAGTAGCAGTTGACGGGATAGATAGGCAGAAACTCCATTGAACTGACCAGTCGTGCGTTTTCACTAATACTTCTTTGCAGTTCCATTCGAACCCGTATTTCGCACTATCTGGCCAAGTCGTGGGATGGATGCCTAGACCTTCGAGACCACCTTCCCACCCAGATCCGTCACCGCCGAACCGACTGAACAGGACGATCTTTCCTCTGGCCTCGCCCAAGAGGGGAATTCGATTCTCGAAGAACCACAATTGTCTCCCCCCAGGACCATTCAGAATCTCGCTATGCACGAGTCGCGAGAAGATAGGGGTGGGAGTGGTGGAAAAGTCTTCTTGTTTGATGGACATTACGATTGTCTCCTGACATGACGATGGGTCGTTCAAGAAAGTGCTGATATCAGATAATATATCTTGGAATGGTACCCGTTGGGGGTATGCTCCGTGATATGATATTAAGCGGGAATCTTTCACGGCAAGGCGGATATCTAGAACTCTGATTCCAGATTTAAGTTGTTTCATGAGGGGAGTTGTCGGTGATTGACATTGGGCTACAGGCCATCCATAAAATGCGAGTCTACGTAAACCATTAAGGAGGGTTATGGGTAAGATTGTTGCTTGACGTACGAATCGTGCGTTCCTAAGATGCCGTCAATTTTGGCACACGAACAATAAGCTTCAAAACAAACCTGGAAGTAGCAGCGATGAAAGAGACGTAGAATCAGACATCTCTGACAGGAAAGAATGAAGGTTCCTGCGGGGAAAGATCACTAGCTGATAGTGCTTGCGAGAAACCTGTATTATTCATGTAAATGGGTATTGTCCCAATGGGAAAGGAGCACTAGGAGAAGACAACTTACTCGGAAGCGATATATTCTCCAAGGACATGTTTCGTCCACATCAACGACCCCCCAGGACGCAGACGAACATTGTTTAACGCGAAATGTGCAACTGGGCGGCCGTATATCGTCTTCAAACTCCTTTGACCTGTGAGCCGTCAACGTTATCTTCGATCCATGCTTTGGAGGAGTGATATTTGCGGGAGCAGAAGGAAATATGACGTGATGGTGTTCGGAAGCTCTCTCGTCCAATTCATCATAATTGAACAGAAGGGGTTTCTCCGTTTGATTTAATAGAGTGAGTCGCATGGGGCGAATAAGATCTAGCGTTATGTCTGCAAACTCGACGTGCAGAGCTGCAAGTATTAAGTATATGCCGGCGTTGGGCATGCCGACCACAGTGCACGTTCCAGGCAAATATTCAACTCCGCATCGAAAATTTGATTGCCGCGACCGCTCATATATGTCAACGAGCAGGATGGGAACTCAGACGCACCCGAGCCCATCCTATTGCGCTTGGATGAAATTTACATCTACGTATACTGTTCGTCCAAATATCAAAAAGACCCGCCTAGATTCGTGGCTTGTTGCCGAAATGTATTGTCTGTCCCGTGGCCCATTAAGCTTCCAGCGCCGTTTGCATCGTCGAATCATAAAACTGAATCATATCAGTTTGTTGAAAACCTTGTACCGCTTTTTGGGACAGACGCGAGCTTCGAATCCATTTCTTGCAGCTTAAATACGGAAAAAATCCTACCATATTCTAGGAAGATCTGGCTATGAGTGACCTGAACTTCAGCATGGCCTTTGTGAGCGGATGGGTACAACAAATGAAATGTCCATGATTTGGACCCGAGTATGAAATCATCACCAGTCAAACCAGAGCCTTTTTCACTTTTTTTTTGCTGAGTCTTATGACAATCTAATTGAACTACATATTTGACAGCAGAGGATTGTTCTTGAAGCGAAATGCTGGTCGCATCAGGCCACATCGATTATATCCCAACGCGCCACAACCGTAGTCGATCGACTTCAAGAGTTACAGTGATGATCAGTGAACTCCCTCAGTGATAGCAAACATCAAGTCTCGGATTTCGAAGGACTTGAGACTTGGAAACTAAATGTCGTCGCAGGCTCAGCTAGTTCAGGTAATCAGAACTTTCAGCGTCGTCAACTGCTGTTGTTTAACTTGAACCAGGTTTTGTCGGCTTCTGTTCCAGATGTCCGCTATCTTACCACCTTACTACGTGGTGTAAACTTTTCCAATGTGAGCTCATGTCTTGCACTATGAATGCATCTGCTTACTCGAGTACATATAGCGTGCAATTGTCACGATATCAAAAGGTGGGCTTACAGTTGCTGTTGAAGAATCCAGATCGCTGCTGGGTAAGCCCATACCTACTCTCAACAAGGTTAATACGATAACTATTTCTCGTTCTGTGTAGGAACCGCGTATGTCTTCAAGGACATGTTTGAAGAATACGCCTATCATTCCGAACCTCCACAAGTGGATTCGCAACATTCTCAAACTCAACAATCCCAAACCTCTCAAGAGGACGTTGACAAGACGAGCTTTGAGATCCCTCTGAACACCGTAATCGAATGCCTGAACATTTTTGGCTCTTCCGGACCTTCCGCGAACACCAAATCCAAAAAATGGAGAAAGAATAATAGTAGTAACGAAGGAGGGCCTGATAACAACGAGGATAGCCGTACCGGACCTCTGGACAACTTTTTCTCTTCGTCTGAGAAGGGAACTGCTATGCGGATGAGCTATAACGGGTCTGGGCACCCCTTGGAATTGCTCATGTCTGTCTCCTTCAACCACACCATCGTAATCCCCTAACGAGTTGAATTTGGCTATACAGAGCTGAAAACGCCTCCGGTCCGACTGCAACGTGCGAAATTGCAACATACGAGGCAGAATCGCATTTTGAACTGCCATTCGAAAACGAAGAAACGTAGCTAATCATCTCCGTCATTCTTTCATTCAATTTCTGACGCTGAACCAAGGGTACTGCGGATTATTCTCAAGGTGAATATATTCCGCGATTCCATGGACCTGCATCTAAGGACAATTAATCTGCATCCAGTCTTCTTGGCTTCGCGATGCTTTGTTAGAATTGGACCCTTCGTGTGACAAGATAACGATAATTGGCAATCCGGCTCAAGCCGCGTCGAGGTCCCGTCCAGCAAGGATATCAGATAAACCTTTATTAAGGATTCACGCTGCGGGAACATTCAGCAGCACCGAGGCAGGTTTTTCGTCCGGTAGTTAACAACGTTCCGTGGTCACGTTTCTACCGTACAGATGGATTATCCGAATGACAAAGACGTTCTGGAGACATTCGAATGTCTGCGGAACGTTCGCTTCAAGTTCGTCGATTGCAGCTCTCTCCATTCCGCTTATACATTTGACCAACTTGTAATTTCAGTTATAAATTTTCCCATATCTCTCGCTCGTTTCGAGCCCTCCAAAACTCATCAAAGACGTCGTTGCGAATTGACGCAGAAGGGCTTCTGAGCTTCCAGTTTTTGATGCCGTCACCCACACCCGCAGGTGGAAGTTCAGAAGCTTTCACGGAATTTCGGGTACATGTTTTTTCCATATTTTTTGTTTGTCCAAGCTTATTAATTCCTTCAAAGTGTCTGCCCCTCGACGAAGATGTGTAGCACTTGTAAGATTATGTATTTGATAATGCATATCGAAAGGTTTCTTTTCAATGAATTATCGTATTTATCGTCGACTAAACTGACCAAACCTCGAAACCTCACACGGATTGCCTGCGTCTCGGACTCAGTGTCTATTCCGGCTCTATATTGCAAGCAGTCTGATTACCAAGTTCAATCATAGCAAGCCCTCAAAGTAGTCCGAACGGCCTGCGCTCTTGGAAACCTGTGGAACTGCAGGAGGTGAGACAGTTGAAGGAAAATAATCAGCAATTATCGAGTCAAAGTCTGCAACGACAGCGGGTGCTGGACATTGTTATGAGGTGATGTCCAGATTTAATGAAGAAGAGGAAGCACCTGTAGCGGCCCGTGCACGAACAGAAGACCCAAGGAGATTGGAGACGATAAGTCGTCTGATGGAAGGTCCGTCAAGAGGCTGGAAAAGATAAAGTCAACGTAGGGAGTTGAAAAATTGCAAGATGGTATTAACCATGACTTCCTTCTCTTTCGGAGAAACTTGCTCGATTTTCTTCGTTTCTTTGTATGTGCCGGTTGGACTTGATGCCATACCGAGATGTGCTAGAATATCACCCTTGGTCAACATCCCTCGCACGCCTGTCCCCTTGATCTTTTCTGGGCTTGGAACATTGTATGTTTGAAGTAGGCGAAGTACAGAAGGAAAGAGCGGTCTTGAGTGTTCCACATGTTTTGGTGCATGCGAAGGTGAAGAAGTCGCCAGTGGCTTGACGGAAGGTGCAGGGTGAGATGCAGGCTCGGACAGTTCTGGTTGTTTCTTTGTGACCTGAAGTGCATCGGATGGAGGTTGGAGATTGGAAATATCATCCCCTTCTTCGGCTAGGAGAGCAACAATCTTCCCCACTGGAATGTTCTTGGTGCCATCTGGACACTAGGCAGGATGAGTTTCCAACGGGGCTCAAGCTCAACACTGCATACCAGAATCTTTCCCAGGATTCCATCCTCTTGAGCTTCTACATCTATGGTTGCTTTGTCTGTTTCCTGAATATTCCCTGATGTTAGTATAAGTTGGCCGGGTTGAGAAGTGACGCACAATTTCCAGAAGGACGTCTCCCGCAGAAAATGCCTCTCCGTCTTTCTTTTTCCACTGGGATATACCACCTTCAGTCATGGTGGGCGACATTGCCGGCATTTCGAGGTTTGTGATGGCATAACGCGTCAAACTGCTATGTATGGCTGTGCGGGGTCAAAAAATGACAGAATTTGGATTGAAGGACCACTTGCATCTTTTGTGAACAAGTGTCCTGGAGGCGATAAGTGGTCGCCTCGACGGTCCTGCATGTAGAACGCGCTGCATAGAGAATTGGTATTATTAGATGCCTGTTGGGGACGACGCGCGCTGAAGCCTGAAGGGGATCGGAAATAACCGACTGACTGCGAGTGAATGATGGTACAACCCAAAACAATCAGTTGCACTGGCATTAACCGTCTGCGTCTATTACGAGTCTTGCTGGCTATCCACATCAATTCCGGCTGAGGAATATCGTCGAATCGTACGATTCATATCTAGCGCCTACCATCACCTTTTTACCCCCACTGCATTCTTGAATTAGCTTCCTCAGACAACTTAATCAAACCTCCGCCGAATGTTCCAGTCGATGCAAATTTCTTATCTATAACTGCAATAGTCGAAAATCGCAGTGCAGTGCAACGACTGCTGTAAATGTCGCTCAAACCGTCTTCCCTTCTTCTGTATAGTGCGAGTTTCAATTCGTATATGAGGACTGTGGGATTCAGGTTCTTCCACCGATTCGGTCTGTACGTCTTGTTACCCCACTTCTTCTTGGATAAGTGTACCTCGCTGAGCCCTCACCTCTAGTCATTGCGCAACCCATCAGATCCGTGTTATTCTCATTTCCGCTGTTGTTATAACTTCGCTTTTCTACCCTGCTCTCGCTATCTATTCTTCTTCGCAACCACAATTCCTTGCGCAGATCTCGTCTCGTCTCCACCATTCTTTCTTGGTTACTGAAACTCTTGCGAGTTACCATGCTTTCCACGACCTTCGCGATGTCTGGACCGGTTATGATCCGCTTCGCATACGCGAAGATTCCGTAGCTCTGACTCGGTGTGGTACCGATGGTATCCTCCGCGTAGAGCGGATCCTGATACATAGTGCACTCCCGGAAGACCCAGGCACTCTCAATAACCAAATTCTCCTATCAACGCTCAAATTAGAACGGCGGATTGGTGACTTACTTTCTTCTAGCAACTTGCCATGCCTTCGCAAAGCGGATGGAACTTGTTTTGTTTCGAGTCCCATTGCATTCTGGGATTATGATGAATCAAAGCTTTCGGCAGACACCAACATCCTTGATACGCTGCAATTTTCAAAGAATGTAACCATTTCCGGCATCCCAATAACGCCGCAGATGGTTTTGGCAGGCAGAGAGTCTAGCGGGACGGCGGACTCTTCTCTGGACTCTGCCATGTTTTTGGTCCTCACGTATATATTCCATGAGACCGATTGTTCAGGAACCACAGGCCACTCAGATTGGTTACGTAGATTACAACGGGCGGCTGATAGAAGAGGTGACTTACTTACAGAAAGGCAACAACCACGACTGATAGCCCTCGAGGTAAATCTATCCCATTTTGAGATGAGTCGAATTTAGAATTTGAACATTTGTTAGTACAAGGGCACCACTCGCGGATACTATTCGGCATTGTCATCATTCACTTTTCTCGCATATATCTCACTTTTCATCTACGGCTATGAGCTTTCACGCCGGACTGACAAAGTTCACTCCAAGTTTGGGGTGGTTTTTACTGGAATGGTGGAGCTTTCCGTCAGTACCATCACCAGCCTCAGCGTCTGTGCCCTGGCGGGATTCAAAATTACAATGGTACCATGGTAATCAGATATTTCGCCGTGCTTTGTTTTGCTGTATAAGTGACCAATTTTACTAGGGAAATATTTCCGATACTTGTAGTATTCATTGGGATAGAAAATATGTTCAGTCTGGTGCGATCTTATGATACTGTGCCTGACGTTGTACGGATTTTTTTATTACTTTTTTATAGGTCG
>QGOD01000694.1:20901-51257 GCA_003313065.1 Sarcodon sp. MG97 | reverse complement strand
AGTTTCAGGTCACGGAGTACATTCGCGAAGGTCAAGTGAAAAGGATTCGTTAAGGCGGGCAGTTGAATCGATGGCTCTACCTATACCGACGTTCGAAAGTGAAGAGCTGGAAAAAACTTCGTCGGGTTTCTTTAGTCCCCCATTGGATGTATCTATGAAGATGTCCCCGTCGCCGTTGACAAGCCGGCGGTCACCATTGTGGGAGAATGTAGTTGTGGCACGAGTGGCGGATACGACGTTTGAAAGAGGGAGGTGGGATGTTGTCAACGGAAAGATTGTAGGATTACGAAGGAAGCCGAGGGTATCTTCAAAATCCAAGTCTCCAACGGTACCGTGGAAGGCCCAGCTAACACTGAAATCTTTTTCGGGGCTGAGTCCAGCCTCGCTGGACCGGTGGGAGCTATGGATGCTCGACCCCCAGGTTCCCAAGATCCAAGCTTCGCTCTTGGCGACGTTGCAGCGTGATCAATGTACGTCGTCCGCTTCTTCGGATGGCCAGAGTAGTACCGGCAACTGGTCAAGTTCACATAATGTTCGCCCCGACGATTCAGTTCCTCGTTTGCCCTTCACAAGAGTCTCTCCGTTCGTCTGTCGACCATCGTATTGTCTCGCTGGTCTTGGAAATACAGTGGGACTATTTCGACTAGGTATTTCTCCATCGACAGGCAAAAAACCCAGGAGCGATATAACCCCCCTAGAGAAAAACTAATACGACAAAGACCGGAGCTTTCATGTACACACATAGTTACGCGTATAATAACCTCTCTAGGACAATTATGTTTGGAAAGATAAGGTGTATTTTATATTTTATTCATCAGGCAGTCATTTCTTCTGTGTATTTAGCGTGGTCAAAGAGTGTTCCAAAAGTTAACCTGGACTGGAGTATGAATAAGATCATTAAATCATCGACAGAATGCGTCGGTAGTCTTCTTGAACGGTTTCAAAAGTCTCTTGAAGCTTATCCAATCGCTCTTGTTTGTCTAGTTGTACAAGGATTTCCTGTTTGATTCGTAGCTACTGTCAGCAGGGAGGAAAGTAGCAGAGAGTGGGTGTTAACTAACAAAATTAAACCGGTACAGACGCTCCTTGACTTGAAGTCTGAATGCTTTTTTGGCTCGAGCGTCCAGAGGATCGAGGTGGAGAAGAATGAGCATCTCGATAAGGCGGTGAAATTGGCGCTGCGCGAAAAATGATAGGCATTAAAATGCCATAGTCAAATGGGAAATGTGGACCCACCCCTGCTATCTTTAACTGAACTCTCCATTTCTCTACCCAGGACTTTACTGCCGGAGGGCCTATTTTACCTCCACCAGTTCCTCCTACCCGAGTCCGCCGTTTCGGTCCGACACCGCTGCTGGAGAGGCTCCTGTCCCCAAATGCCTCCTGCATAAAGTCTTGCTTGTTGAGTAGCATTTTGAGGTCGTTGCGGTCGCGCAGATCTTCAAAAGCTTCGGCTGGGTCTTCGACTGTTAGCTCTGCTATGTCTTGCCGCGAGAGGACTAGTTGGTAAATTGCAGTATATAGAGCCGCTAACCGAGTCAGCGTAAACAAAATTTCTGGCCTCATATAGTGATTCAGAAATTCCACGTACATCCGTGACCTTGATGTTGATATGGAGGTAAGATTACGAACTGACTAAAGTGAAACATCGGCAAAATGTTGGATTAAAGGACATTTTGGAAGCGTACCTCAGACGCAGACGTACTTGTTCTGGGAAACAGTAGAAAGGGTATAAAGAAGAGTATCCAACAAAGTGGTATGTCGCTACATGTGGAGAATTTTTTCGTTTCCGCTTTTCGAATCTGGCAGTATGTTTAGTGGTCGATATAGTTATCAATGGAGAAGTAGACTGACAGAACAACGAACTCCCATACAGTTTCATCTTCAACAATATATGACCCTGCTTCGATATAGAATAGGATGAATATCTGCATCCTACGATGATACTCTCGGAATCCTGGGGTATCCCAAGTTGTCTGCAGTTTGCCATCAGGTCAAATTTTGGAGGGAGCCGGACTTGACTGACACGGTAAACTTCGTACTCTATAGTATTCTCGTTTTCTGGATCCAACGACTCTTCTAAAGAGATACCCTTACCTTTATCTCGAGTTGAAGGAGATTGTCGTGTGTACGAGTAAATCTTTTCTCCTGATGGCTTGAACGCGACCGAGTCTCGTTGCACGACCCTCAGAAAAGCGGCTTCATCTCGCTCGTAATCTATCTCAACTTGGTCAGATTAAGTGGCATTGTGTTGAAGGTCCACAACAGACCTTGTGGGATGAAACTCTCGATAGTTCCTTCAATATCATCTACTGTAGACGAGGAAGGTAGTTTCGAGGTATAGTTCACGGACAAATATTGATGCAGGGATCCAGAAGTAAACTTGAGCTAACGACGTACTAATGAATGCTGGAGAAAGAAGATAAAGAGCGGGAACAAGCTTACATCAATCTTGAGATCCTTATACCCATAAATCTTCTCTTCTTCGCCGAACACCTTATGGAATAGATTGGAATGAGCGTGTTTGTACAAGCGCGTGACGTACGGGGTAGGTGAACGTTGGGTGAAAACCTTCACATGATTCCCCTTCAGAAAGAGATGCTTTGTCTTCCTGGGACCGTACTATAACCATACGAACGAATTATGGAACGAACCAAATCCAACAGCAATGTAACAACATACCTAAAGACAAACTAAGAGCTTCGTTGGAGTCTGTTGTCCAAGTGGAAGACATGATTTGGTTCCCGTACTCGCAGCAGTAAGCACACAGGAATTGAGTAGGTAGCGACGCTATTCCACAGGTACTAGCGGATGCCTCGCAATAAATGCCGCTCAGAAAACTATGTCTTCAAAGTGTTACGCGACTTGAGCGGATAAGCGGTTTATTCTGGACGCGTTTGTAAAAACAAGAACAAACACCCTTCTGTGTGTTTTTCCATCAGCTTGATCTTCATATTCTTCCCAAAATACTACGACAGTAAGTCAGACACACTAGCTACGCTGAGCGAAAGGATTCTAAAGTGCAAGTACTAGGTCTATGAAGACCGTGAATAGGTAAATGCAGCAGACCAGAAAGATCACCGTGATCTTTTTCTTCAGTTTGTCATCCTCGATGTATTTTGCAACTAATCTTTCCTCCTTTTCCGCTTCATCCTGCCCTTGCTTTTTCTCATCAGCTTTGTCAATCTCTCTCACTTCAAGGAGGAAATTGTCTACCGCATCGTATACGACTTGGTTTCCATCACGCTCCGCTTCTACTACTAAGGTCTCTAGACGAGTAATCAGGCTCTTCCACTCCTGGATCACGGACAGCAACATGCTACCCAAATCCTGAACCTGCCTGCCCAGTTCCGACGGATCTCCATCTTTCGCAACGTCATCGCATAAGGAATCCAGCAACGCCTCAGTCTTAGTATGCATCTCCCTGTCCCGGAATCCGTCCAGCGTCGACTTGTTAGTCAAGGCTTTACGATAGAGGTCTTCGACCATGTCGTGTTGGAACTGCAAGTCTTTGTGAGCCCTGACTAGCTGAGGAAATTCTCGAGTGGCTTGCTTGACGTGCATCCAGTTCCAAAACAAATCCCTGGCGATCTTGGCTAATCTGCCCCCACGGGAGTTGTAGACCTGAAGTGGGATATCCGGCTCTTTCATCCTGTCAATGGCCTCTCCCAAGATGACGTTAATCTCGTTCTCGATTGTTTTGATACGTGCCCCGAAATCGCTGGGATTGGCCTGGTCGTACTGCGACACTTGTTGGAACATATCTCGGACGACTATTGCTGTGTTGTTTCCTAGATGTGGTATACGTTGTGGCCATATGCGGAGTGGGGTGGTCGCAGTTATCTGATGGACATCTATCAATTAGTGCGACGACCAGTACGGACTTCAATCTGACCTGTACTGAGGTACTTGTAGGTGCTTGTGAACTCATTGTAATTTTGTTAGAGATGGGGATCGACTGGTGGGTCTGGCGGCGTTTTTAAACAAGATCGTGTGGCGGGGCCACCAGAACATCAAAGCCAATTTTGTCAAAGCATCCGAAGCTCAAATAATCAAAGCCGTTTCTACAAAACGCTCCTCAAAGCGTATTTTATGGGCGTAGTTAAGGCTCTGGGATTACTGCAATTGCATCTCTAAGAAAGTCCATTGCCAGGTGGTTACTAATATCCATCGCTAACCTACTGCACTCCAAACTACATCCTACTTTAATGGCCCTGCTCGGCATCGCGCGTAGCCTTTGCGTAGACCAACGCACAAGCCACAGACGTGAGATCTGCCGAGATGGCCGACAGCAGAGATCCAATATACAGCCACACTGGTGAGTTTGAGAAACTGTTTTTTGAGTAGATTAGCATCTGGATTTTGAGGAAAAATAGATAAGGCTGTATAAGGCTATATAATGTATAAAATTTTCATAATATATACAATTCTTACATATGATATTATAATGTTATTTCAAGGATGGTAGTGTTTGCAGAATTCACAAGATCTAGATAAGAAATAATTAAAATTAAAATTCTACTTTTATTCTCTTCTAGTCCTGTTTATTATATTTATTTCTTGAGTTTTCTAACAATATTTTATATTTCACACTTATTTAATTTTATGTTTTGCACTCACTCAGGTTTAAACTCTCAAATTGATCTTAAGAATTTTCTCACAAATATCACACATCTTAACCACTTAGCCACTTGGGCATATTATCTTTGTCCTCACTGGACTATAAGTATAGAACAATAACATCTGGATTTTAAGGGAAAAAGGATAAAGCCATATAAGACTATATAATATACATAATTTACATAATATATACAATTCTTATATACAAGATTACAAGGTTATTTAAAGGATGGTAGTTTTTGCAGTTTTCACAAGGTTAGAATGGACCTTGATATATGATCTGTACAAAACTTTATTTTGTTCTTGTAACTCTACCAGTGACCAAATCACATTCTTGTATTTTTTCTTTGATTTGGAGATATCTAATAGTTGGGCTACTGACAGCTGCTAGAGCCACAGTATATGTGATATATACTCCTAACATAATAACTTAAAGTTGCCCACAGTAGTATGTTCAGTTTGTTCATCTCTGCTTTATGCCTATTGTTCCTACTACTATAAGCTTGGCCACAAAACAATAAAATATGACTGAGATGCTTGAACTCAACTGTTAGATCCTTGGTGAGGACCAGTAGTAGATTTTTTCTATTGAGATTGCAAAACAAAAAATAATCAATGGCCAGAAGAGAGTGATCAAGGATAGGATAGAGGAATTTGGTGGTATTGATATATGCTTCCTTGAACTCTAGAAGGTATGTTATTAACACTAATATGTATTTGATCTATTGATGTTGATGATCTCATACTCTAGAAGATCAATATTACAGTAAAACTAAAGGGTGCTCAGCTACTATCAGAAATTGACAGAGCTTTGAGTTTACCACTAGAGGATAAAGATCAGTATTCTTAATAGAGGGAATGACTATGTTAAGTATGATTCTCTATCTCTACACTTAGTACAATATTTTATCTTGTCTTATTTCTGTTTGTGTGACATGTCACATCACATCTAAAGTAGAGATGAGAGTCTTTTTTCTTCAGTTTCTTACTCTCATCTCCAGACCAATTGAGTCTTCCTCTTGATTCTGAGTGCATTATTTAATAGACTGAACCAGACTTCTATAACAAATTCTAGACCTTGAGTGATGAATGCTTGATAATTACAGGTACTTGCAATGAGATAGTCAATAGTTGGAAGTTGATAAGATGTAGCAAGTCAATAGGGGGTCAGATACCAAGTGTAGCATTGATAGGAAGTGGAAATAGAGTTATCAGGTCAATAAGAAGTCAAGAATGCTAAGGCTGAGGCTAGTCAGAAGTTAATAGGAAGTGGAGTTGCACAATAAAACAGTGAGAGCAGGGGTCAATATTTTGCTAACTACTACAAGATTATATACTCATCTAGCTAGCAATGACAAAATAAGAAGTATTCAATGATCGCAACTGAAAGAACAGAGAAAGGGAGATAGATCAGTAAAACAACTACAAAATAATCTAATGTAGGAATTCCTCAAACTCTTGCAAGCACCTGAACAAGACCTACTTGTAGGAACTTACTGGCCACCAGATAACCTTGGCTTGGAGTACCAGATACTTGCAAAGGATCCGCTTCAGATGCTCAATTTTTACAAAAAGTGTTACAATCAGGGACTTTGTCAGATCGTCTTAGCGCTATGACTTTAATGGTACAAGGAAGTCCATTACATAACGTTAAAGCGTTGGAAAACTTGAAGAATATGGCAGAAAGGGGAAAGGGAAAGGGTGGTAGAGAAGAGAGTCTGAAGGCGTTAAGATGCATTGTAGATTGGTGGACTGGTGGCGGAGCGCCAGATAGAAAGCTCAGGTCTGTTTCTATTTGACGTGTTCAAGCCTTTGCACTCATGTTACGTCACTACAGGTACTTCCGTGACCAACCTTTGCTCCACCCTGGTGTAACCGACCAACATTTGCTTCTATGGTATTTCGAAGATTGGCTCAAGAAATATTTTTTCTCTGTGCTACAGATCCTAGAGGTCTAAGTGTTCTCTGTTGAATTTTAGATTATTTCGTAGTATTACAGTCTGCATTCCTAAATAGGGTATCTATTACATAAGCAGATTTCCTAGTTACGGTTTGATCCCTGTATCTTTTTTCTTCACTTGTTTGTCGGCGAGCTCAATGACAAACAGTTCACCCATTCCTTTGTCAATGTATCTCAGTTGCTAGTTCCTCATATTCTACTATCGCAATTAGTAGAATGTCAACAAGGAACACCACACTGGTTCTCGAGAAGTCCAATCTCGGGGATAGCCGCAACGTGTTCTAACGGACGAACCACTCAAGTTGACCCCACTAGCCTAGACATACGTGACGCTTTTATGATGCCCAACAATGACATTCCAGATCTGTATAGAAACGTGGGATATGGCCCCCAAGGCAAATCAGCTTTTTCTTGATGGGAATCCATTCACATCTGCACTTTCAGACATGTTTTTGGCCTACACGGATATGACTTTGTGAGTTTTATACAATCAGTTGGCTATAGGTTCTTACCATTATTCCCTATGCTAACTGATACTCCTTAATAATCCATCGGATATAAATCTGTTTCCCCTCTATAAAACCCAAATCGACACGTTCTGCGGCCTTTCAAATTTGGAGAGTACCACTCACTACATCTGCTTTGTTCAAATGCGGATGGGATTACCACAGCCTCGTCGCAATGAGCACTTCGTGAAACCTACCAACTGTTGATGTATACAGGACCCTAGCCCTTGATATCGTGCCGCGGTCTTCCCGCAACGCTACACAGCATTACGTCTCGGAGGTTACAGATGCATAGGTCTTGTTCGGCCAGGTACTCTACTTACAGTTTCATGTTCTCAGGCAATAATATCTAGGAGGGGTTACCGGCCGTATATCGCCCTTATCTTTACACTTTGTGGACATTTTTTTGAACCTTCCCTTTGCAGTCGAGTCATTCGGTGTGTGAAATCGGCTCCACTTTTACACGAGCCGATGATATAGGGGCAAAAACTGAAGCCTTCTTTTATCTTCTCATATATCCCCCGAGTTATACGGTTTCCGGTTTGTTTTTGGTCCCCTACTGCATACGACTCCCCTTCAAGTGCCCTAGTCCTACTGTTGTCCTTACGCCCGGCACGGTTCCTATCCACAAAACTCTGTGCTATTCAGCTGGCCCACTGTGACAGCTGCTCCCGCTCAGTTATGTATGTATCTGTAATCAATATGCAGAAGAATGCCCGCATATTTATCTCTCTTGTGAAGGACGATTATAGAGCTGTTATTCAGGACGCGCGCTTTACTATTCTCGTCAGCAGAAACATTATCGTTATTGATCCCTTCGTAGATCCAGAATTAGAGTTCTTTTCATGCCAATTGATGGACACTGCGAGGTCCAGTGCTGCCATGCCTGCGGAAGTCCCTTCATCTTTCATTTGCTCTCCTCAAACATCGGCGCGATTCGGTCTTTTCAAACATTAACAAATAGACTCACTGGCGCTCTCCTGTTCGGGAGTAGCATCACCCCACTGTTGCAACTGCGGGCACGGCCAACCTCCCGGTAACTTACCACGCTCCAATACGGATCAACTTCCCAATTAAAGTGACAGACAATACCTGGTTTGATCAAACATTCAGAATCAACTTCGATCACCTATCACCGTAACATAAGCTGATATTACTGTAAGCGGGAAAAGGGCCTGCGGCAAATCTAATCCTGCGGGAAACAGTACAACGGATAGCATCTTCTATTCATTTCCCCAATCTGCGACGGTTCCAGCCTGTGTCTGTACAATGAGCATGACAACGCGCGTTGGGCACACAGCCGTATTGCGGCGTTTATAGAGGAACGTCTTGCCGCTGTTCTGCTACCCCGCATTCAAGGTACGATTGGTGAGGCCACTGAGTATTAGATATGCAAGTGGAGCTAACCCGTTGTACTGGCCAGGCAGCCGATCACCCGAAGTATTGCACGCTAGACTTTATCAAGACATCTTACTGCTAGCGACATTTGATCGATTTTGATGTGTGTGTGTGTGTGTGTAGAGTCGCCATGCGCCTGGGGTTCCAGCCAAGAGTAAATAGAAGTTGATGAAGCATGGTGCCCCTGCCACGCAAAGCCCATGATGGAGTTTGCTTAATTCTCGGTGCCGCCAATCGATCCTTGATATCAAAGTCTTCTGCATCATCACCATCTAACAAAATATATTTATCTCATGGTAACGACTCAATACACTTGAATCCTCCTAAAGTCCTGTTGGCTAGGCAACTCCTACAATAGGCTAGCACAGTCCACCCCTTCTTCCGGCGCGAGTGCCTCGTACGTGCCATGTTTCTCGTAATCGAAAGCCCACCCGTTTCCGGCCGACAATACAGAGCGCCGTTCAAGTCTACTACCACTTGGTCAGCTCCCTGACTCATTTGAAAACGCATCGAAGGCCCATATTCCGTTCCGGGAATATAAGCGTCCTCCTTGCCACCTCTTAGCGAGCCCTCCCACAAATGCCGCGGCATCTTTACTATCTACCGTTCTAGGATTGATATATCACATCTTGTGACTCCGCGATCCCACTGCCGCCTGAACGCATCGCCGTATCTAATCGGGATCGATCACCAGTCTACACGGACGCTGGCAAGTTTATTCTGGTAATGGCTCATAACCTGTATTGTCTTGTCGAGGAAGATCGAGTCTGGGCGAAGTAGCGGCCACAGATTTGCAATCGCACTTGACAACTGCAACTCGAGTGACCCATCCTGGGCTATGGACGAACAGAAGGTCTGGATTGACGAATGAGATCGCTAGTACTTTCAATATACTGTTGAGACGATGTTTTTACTCACCTCGAATAACAATGCCATGAACGCCACGTCATCGGGTTGTACAATACCTTCTGTTGCTGTCGTGATCTTCTCCAGAATTTCGCTGGATTTGAGTTGACAGCTAAGGAGCAACTGGGCGTACGGACTCGACGAGTGTTCCCTCAAATTCTTGTCGACCTCTGAAAGCGCAGCCAAGCAAAAACAACAGCTGTATCGTAGCAAGATGCAACAGTCATGATCTCCCAACATCTCGAAGAGCGCAAGCTGAGAGACCAGAAAATCGACGTGCAATTCCATAGACACGAGCCAAGCTCGACACGAGTTAATGAACGAGGGCGAAATTTCTGGGAAGCAACCGTAAGAAATATTGAAGAGAGAGAGAGAGAGAGAGACAAAAAGAAAAAGAACGAATTACTTCTTGCCCTGGATAACAAGACGATAACAGTAGCTTCCGTTCCCACAATCATAGTGCGCACTCGCATTACAATGGGGTTTACTTTGTAAAGGGTGGGGTAAGTTATCTGCAAAACAAAATTTTAGTACAAAGCATAGAAGAAAGAAAAGCGACCGGATACGAACAGGTAATTCCTCTAAAAATTGTTGCCGAAGATCACAACACAAATCCTCCATGTCATTTACGACGTGACGGAGCTGGAGCTGGAGGTAAAGTAGTTGGCTGAGGAAGACCACCTTCTCGATGATATCTTCCGAGCAATACGGCCAAGAAGGACTTTGGGGCTGCACAGAGCTGTCTGAAGGTCGCGAGACGAATCGGATGTCGTGTTTCTTGACGACTTTCATAGTTTTTATGAAGTAACACTTTCCTAGGGATGCACAATGATTGTATATGCACCAGACCGACCAGAAGTGACATGCTTCTGCGTACGAGAGAGGGTCATCTTCTTCGCTCATGGTCGCGAATGCCTCTCTCGCCAGTCGTAAGTAGATGCACATGGTGTAGAGATAACAGTATTCGCCTTTCCGTTCTTGATATAAGTTGCAGCCAAGCAGCTGAGCAAAATAAATGAAGAAGGGGTGGATTATGGTGTTGGTTAGATCGCCGGAAATGATCGCCTGTGTTCTTATAGTCGAGAAACGGTAACCGACTTGTAGTCGATGAGCAAGGAATATTAGCCGGCTAAGTGAGGACGGTGAGGCAGCGCACTTGAACGGGCCATACGCAACACTTACAAAGTCATATCCATGTCGTTCAAAGACTGTGACGAGTTCATAAACGCAGACTCTAGCGGATCAGGATCTGAAACCAGATAGTTGCTGAGGAGTTGATTTTGAGCCAAGGTCCCAATGAAATGACACGGATCCGGGATAGTTTGAAAGGGTGCGAGTTCTGAACACGAGAACCAATAGGTCATCTCCTGAAGTGGCCGTAGAACGGAAGCTTGAACGAGGGCCACCAAAGGTGAATCTGCGCCCGTACTGGAAGGACGGACCGCAGACAACTTGACTTTCATATCCTCCTCTTTCTGTGTAGCAGACGCAATCCGCCGTAAGCGTCCCGTATCTTTTGGGCTTGTCTGGCTGGCCGCCAGTCTGCTGTCGTCGTATTTGCATTGATTTTCCTCCCCAGATTTATGGCATATGTCGCAAAACGGTCGAGCAGCATTGCATCTCTTTCGACATGTCAGATATCGTGGATCACTGCTCAAAGATATTGACAACAATCTACCTTTTTCTTTTTCCTAACGACAAGTTGTGTAAGTTCAGACACGCGTAGATAATATACTAATAACTTGCCTGCATGGAGCGCACGCTGAACCACGTTGCAAAGACCTTTTCTGGGGTCTAATTTCGACGTATCCAGACGGGTCGTACGTACAATGCAAAATTGACCGTGCTCGCTGACAGGGTCCACACATTCCAAATTGACCGTCACATTTCTGAACAGAGTTTGTTTAAAAAAAAAAACGCTGCTCGCAAAAGATACCTTTGCACCTACCACTTTCCTCGTCCTTGAAAAAAAAAAAAAAAGGCAATCGATAATCAGATCGGACCGGCGGTAAATTGGAACCTCTCTGATGAGCAACTTACCTGCATGGCATGCAAGCTCCTACGTTGAATCGGGCCATGTTGGTGGGTAAGAGAGTGTATACAACAGGACTCAAAGTTGTATATACTTCCGCCTGTGTTCCGTTTGCGACCAGTAACTGTGTTTTAGAGTGATCGGTAGAGAAGCAGCACCAATGTTGTGGAGAGCCGGATGCTTTAAAAACGGTGCTCGAGTCAGTGTCTTTAAGTACTTGATCGTTGGAAGCTGTGTACCTTCATTGTCAGCTATATATGATTTACATAACTACGAGGTGGATGCAGTCCCAGAAAACCGAGAACACAAGCGTTTGGAATGTTATTACGTAGAAACGAGATGTGTTTCATGCGAATAATGTTTGTAGATGGGCCACGGCACATGTTGATGGCATACCCACGAATGCTGATTGGACAGATTTTGAGGGAGACTTCCTAATGGGTCAAATGGCTTAGCGAATAAACAAATGACGAATGGTCGCCTTCTTTGATGGGCTCCTTTACCCTTGGATTCCAGCCAGACTCCCGGAAACGGATCTTCGAATTTTGCAAATCCCGGTACCTTGGAAATATCCGTCGGGAAAGCTATTTCACGCTGTGCTGGACTAGATTCGTTTCTGACAATAATACGCCCTTATTACCCTCAGGTTCAGCCAACTTCCCGGAACCGGATCTTCGAATTCCGCAAATCTAGCTACTTTGAAAATGTCCACCAGAAACAGCTACCTTACATTGTGCTCGACTCTGATTCATTTTTGATAGTAAACCCTTGTGCGAAGAATCTCATCTTGTCCGGAACCTTCGTGCCAGGTGTGCAGGGTGTCAACGGTTGGGGTCTCTGCATCGTTCCGCAAATACTGATTAACCAACGGCCAGCCTGACCCGGGATTCACATAATTGTATCCAAGCCACCTTTGTTCCATCCGACACTGCAGGCCTGACCAGAACGATAACGCAAAACAGACCCCTTTCCAACCAATAGGAGAACAAAATTTCCAGGGCTAACTCGATCATAGAGACCGAGGGGCTAAGCTAACAGAGATGTAAGGAAGATAAGAAGACCGACTCGGACTTACTAACTCTCAAGGATCTTTGTCGAGATGAGCTTATGTCGTTGTGCTTCGGACTCGCTCCCTCCTGTTAATCGACAATATATACATCCAATTGAAGGCGGACGCATTGAGCCACCTGACGACTCCCTACGATAAGTCTTGTGAACTGAACGAAGGCAAGGTAATCGTACGCAGCGAGGCAAGCGACCCTGCAGGGCAGGAACTAAAAAGTGGGCCAAATTAGGAAATACATAGAAGCCAAAGGTAAGCTGACAGTTGCCGCATTTGATTGTCTCTCCCTCGGTAAATCGAATTATCAAAAGCGAGCACTCGCAAAGTTATATCAGTATAGTAACGAATCCATGACTCCAACGATTGAAAATCGCATGCGAAAGCTCGGCATCGTAAGATATTGGCCGTATATCCAAGTAGTGGGAAGCACCTCAAGCTGTTGTTGTCCGACTCTGAGTCTGGGATTATGGGACTCAGGAATGGTATGATAGCACCCGGAAACAGTTACGTGCTCGGCGCTCATGGCTATCAAGCCATGCGTAAAAGCATCCAAGCACGTGCCGCTTGGAAGATACAGGTCCTTTGTTCTCCATTTGGGATGCCCTGCATTTCCAACCAATGAGTGAAATCCAAGCCTATGAACGACGAGATGATTATTGTGCTGCTTAAATTCTGATGCGACGACAACGGAGAGTGCTATCAGCGCCCTGTGGTTTCATCTTGACGAGTGAGAATCTCCATAGAAGCAATAGGAGCCAGGTCATATTCTGCGCGCTGCGCGACAACTTGCGACACTCATCCCTGTTACATGATATCTCCCAGACGACAACATGGGAGGTTCGGAACTGTTCCCATATGGAAACACACCTGTGTAACGAGGATGACGTTAAAGGTCACGTGAATGGGCAACATAGGAAAGTCCCGTGACTAAATTACAATTGACTCCAACCTACCACCCCAGGAAGAAAAGTACCACAGAGACTGCATTTGTATCGAAATAAATTGATCTCACCCTTCAGTGCCAAAAGATTTGATCCAGGATTATTGCGACACCGGCCTGATGCAGCTGACGGCATCCATACTCGCAATGACCTCCGTCGTCAGCCGTACGTAGCCGGGACACAGTACAAGGGTAACGATACACCCTTTTCAATTAGGACAAAATAATTTAGTTAAGCAGATGGAGAAAGAGAGAATACTTCAAAGTGTCAGATCTCCGCAAATAATGGCACGCTGTTTGGCGGTTGTGGCCTAGAATCCAATTTGCAGACAATTAGACATGAATATCATTCGTAGTGGCGGGGCTGAGTGTCCGACGCATCCTGTATGTGCCAAATGAGCACGATATTACTGTTAGCATGAAATAACACAACTTCCAAAGACGATAACGAACAAGTTGGTTATCATCTGTCGCAGCAATGAATATGAAAAAATACGGTGTTCGCATGTGTTTTTTCGAAATTCAACTTGTTGACATGTCGATGATATAGTTGAGCAGTAAGTGTTATAGAAACCAATGATCACAGCACAACAATACCTCAAGTCCGTAAGTCCATGGTATAAAATCGCCTGCTAAAGCGGGGCTCTAAAACACCCGCTTAACATGATGGTGATTATTGCCTTGGAAAACATTGCATTCCAACGTCGGACATCTTGCCCACAGAGGATGGCTAGGAGTGCCAAATGACGTATTCGGTCCTGTATCCTCTTTTTCTTATTAAACAAAGAATTACCTCGCTTTGCCTCAAACGTGTCTGGTACAGCCGTTCCGTCAATTTCTTGTGGGCCAGTGAAAATGTCCGTATTCAATGGAGTTGTAAGAAGTTGGGAGGAAAATCATTACACGCCCGTACACGATTGACAATAGCCACGTGGCATCATGAGAGAATCGACGAATTCTGGATCATCATCATCTTGCTTACTTGTACGCTATCTATACCTGGAATCTTTAGGGCCTTGGGGGAACTCCATGGATTTTCCATCGTCAGCATCATTCCCTTTTTTTTTTTTTTGGAATTCGGTCAAGTCGGGGGTCGACGAGTCCATTTCCAATAATATTACTGTAGCCTGCAGTGGAGAGTTCACGTCCTTGTCATCGGGCGCCGTAGGATCAGATAAGTGATAAGACATTTGTTATTACACAATCAACGCCCCTTCGAATTGAGCCGAACGAATAAAGAGATATGACGCCAGAAGCAAGAAACCTAACATTAGTTCTTAATGGTATGTAGGTTAATATCCGGCATTGGGACCACAGGATCCCACCTGATAAGAAAGTAACACCACCACAGCGATCACCAATGGAATATAATCTAGAAGGCTGAAGATAACTGCGTGTTGCCAATCCGATAAGGGCGAATGAATGTCCAACGTCCACTTCCTTTCGAGTATTATCAATCTAACAACCCTTTTGATGTGGCCCAAGAGATACTATGGACACCTCAACATATATACCAAGACCACCAGGCTATTTTACCCGGACACTGGCAAGCTTATACCTGAATCCGCCTGTCAACAGGAGAGACGTATTGAGAAAGATCGAGTCTGGATTAAGTCGAAGCGACGAGGTATAGACAAGGCCGCGTGGCCACGACTTTTGAAACTGTTTGTCGGTAGACGCAAGATAACTATATGTCTAGATTCACGGATGAAACAGTTATACCGACATTCCCACACAAAGTAGAGAACACTCGCCTGGAATAAAAGTGCCATAAGCTTCATGTCATCGGGCAACACAATATTTTCCGTCGCTGTCGCAATTCTGTTCAGAAGCTCGCCACACGTATTCTGACACACATGCAGCAATTGCGTATACAGACGACACCGGTGTTCCTTCAGGACCTTGTTGAGCTCCGCCAGCGCAACAAAGAATATGCAGCATCTGTACTGCAAAAGGATGCGGTTGTCTCGATCAACTAACTGGTCAAAGTGTTCTAGCTGAACACTCAGGCTATGGATATGCGGTGCTATAACCCGAAGCCATGCAAGGCATGATGAAAGCCATCCGGCCGATATTCCTGAAGAGCGACTTTAAGCGGAAGTGACCAGAAAACAACACGTAGTGATAGAGTTGCCCACTTCCTGCAGAATACGATACTAGAAGAATAATGCCTTCCGATGCAATGATAAGGGCTCGTGCTCTTTCTAAGAGGGGGGATATTTTACACGGGTCGGGAAAATCCAGCTGTCGGACTAATGTCATGCATAATATAGACACAAGGGCGGGACACGTACGGGAACTTCTCTGAGAAATTGCTGCTTGAGATCAAAACACGGATCTTCTTCCAAGTCAGACGCAACCGGGTAAAGATAGAACTCAAGGTAGACTAGCTGGCTAAGGAAAATCACTGTCTCTGCAACCTCTTCCGAGAAGTGAAGATTGTCCAGGGATCGCGGAAGGAAACGGATATTGTGTCTTTTGATAGTTTGTACAGCCTTCATGAAGTACTCCGTCCCGAGAAGTGCGTTGTTGTTATATGTGCACCAGAGCGACATAAAATGACATGCTTCTGCATATGAGAGTGGGTCGTCTTCCTCCTTCATAGCCTCTATTGCCCCTTTGGCTAGTCGCAGGTAGGTGCACAGGGTGTACAAGTAACAATAGTCCCCTTTGTATTCCTGGTATAGGTTACAGCCGAATAGTTGAGCGAAATAAATGAAGAATGGGTGGATAGCAGTATTAGTCAGATCGCCTTCAAAAATTGCGCGTTGTTTTGCGGCCGTGAATCGAAAGCCGATCTTTAGTCGATTTGCAAGAAATATCAGTCTGCTGAAATATAAAGGCTGGGGTCAACTGGCTGACGGGTCATGTTATTAAACACTTACAAAGTAATTTCCATATTAGACAACAACATATCCACAAGTGCAGATGTGAATTGATTAGAATTGATAAGAGTGTTGTTGGACGCTGGACCTTCAATCAATGACCCGATGATACTACACGGATCGAGAACGGTGTGAAAGGATACGATATCTGGAGATGAAATCTTCTGACGCGTTGGTGATGGAGATGAGACTCGAACAAGTGCCATTGAGGATAAACCATTGTTACGCAGAGGCACTAGGGACGAGCTCGTAGTGATATCACCCAGCTTGTACGTAGAGGGGACAATCTTTCGAGGTATACTGAAACGAGGCTGCTCAACGGGAAAATGCTCTTTGTATTGGCAACATCGGTTTTCTCTGGCCCTGCTGCATATGTCGCAAGTTGGTCGAGCAGCATTGCACTTCTTTCATTCTGTCAGAGACAATGTTTTTCGTTGGCAGAGATGAATAACTGAATACCTTTTTCTTTTTTCTGGAGCGAAAGTTCGCAATTTATGGATAAGAACAAAAGGGAAGTTGCACAATGGATAACTACTCACCTGCATGGAATACAAGCTTCCCCACGTTGCAAAGTCCGTTTTTTTGGTCTAATCTCAGCGTATTCGAATGGGTCGTAAGTGCAATACAAAACTGTTCTTGCTCGTTGACAAGGTCCGCATATTCCATACTGTCCGTCGCATTTCTAAATAAGACACTCAGCTATCGGCGTTGCCAGCAAGAACACCAAAAGCTTGATACTTGCAACTTTCCTCGTCCTCAAAACCCAATCATCGCTCAGAACAAAACAGGACAGAATTGATCATTGATAGCTTACCGGCATGGCATACAAGGTCTTGGGATATCCATATCGACAGGCAGACAATGCGTAGCAAACTTGAGATAATCGATTGACTGTACTGTTGGTACCCAGCGCCGTGCTTCAGTACGACTGACAAAAGATCCTCGTGGAAGATCCAGGCTCGTTCAACAATGTCCAGAAGTACAGGGCAAGTGGTACGACTTCCATTACAGCCAGACGGATAGAATGCGAATAACGTGTATGGCATTCACTAGTGGATTCCATGCGGTTTTGAATAGAGGTCGGGCCGTTCAGAACTGATTAGTCACCGTCGAACACAGCCATCATTGAAGCGCTGAGATGTGATGTGATAGCTGAGGGAACTTGAGCTTCAAAACATAAATGATGGTATCGAGTTGGACGAGGCTGGTTATTACTGAGGAACGAGGTAGATGCCAGAGTCCAGTCTGCGGATGAAAACAAAACGACGACCCAAGGGAACGTCTCATCATCGTCTGCACATTAAAGTGGACCCAATTTACAAGTTATTGCGGAACCTCTTTCATAGACCGTAACTTAGGTCAAAATATTCACGTCGTCATCACTGACCTTGGAGCTTGGACAATCTGGACCGATATCAGAGAAACCATATCACTCACGCATACACTACTCTGCAAACAATTCCAGCCTCATCATTGTAGTCAGTCGGGAGGGGTATACATTGGTAACAAAAAAGTGTGATATTCGATTCTCACTGTGGGTCATGATCCACATGCCTATTGGCTCAAGTCGCTGCAGTGACTTGCCATTTTAAAACAGTGGGACGCAGAAGAACTAAAATATATAACCACAATGGCTCGCACTTTTGATCTAACAGATAACAAGGAAGGGGTGGCGGAAAGTCGGATGATGCGCCGCTACCGTCTACCGTCACTGTCGGCCTCAGAACAGAAGTGATGGTGATGGTGTCTGTAGGTCTGATCTCTCTCTTAGCGAGCCTCTTGTACTACGAGACAATGGCATTGAGGACTGAGCGCTACTGAGCGGTTCTCAGTCGCCCTTACAAATCCTCCGTTCAGGACGCCGGACCCCAGTTCTGTCCCGTAATTTCTTGTTTGATAGCTGTCCTAACCAATCACGAACTTTCCCAGCACCTTGCTGTAATCTATACACAACAAACTTGAACTCAGTTCACTGGGCGTTCACGGCTGAGTCTCCGAGTTGTCATTTGTTCATGGAACCAGATCATGTATCTGATACAAATGATCCTGAGCATTCAACTTTCGATACGAAGTGAGCATCGGATACACCATGAAAATGATAGGCCCCTTTCTGAAGAGCTGTTCAATAGGGAGGAGACTTTTCAGGGCCGGCAAAATCGGACATTCTGCTCCCTGCCACAGATTCAAGATCTGTATACAGTAGATTATCGCTGGTACTGACTCCGAAGTGAATAGGGTCGTGTCTGAGCAAAACAGATGCGGCTGATAATATGTCTGTTCATTATGTAAGTGAGCACGTCCCTGCAGGAGAGAGGAGAACTAACTGGGTATGTCAAATGTTAAACCAAGCCAAAACGAGGATGGCTGGGAAGCGTGGAGCAGAGGGGGTCTGTTGACATTTCGAATGTGGAGTCTGCGGTCTCTCTTCCGGCGTGCAGATTCAACTTCCTAGGAGTATTCGTGCCAGAAAAATTGTGTGCAGTACCAAAGCGCAACTACATAGTTGTAAAAGGTTGTCCTCTGGACAGGTACCACATGGGCCGCCGGCTGTGGTGAATCTTACGTTCTGACACGCTACCATCAAGTCAGTCTACTGGCATCCGAATAAATTTTCGCTGAGATGATTTTCACACACCAATCCATACAGAGAGGTCCAAGGGTAAACGCCCAATGATTTGTTCTTGTCAACGAAAAGGAAGAGGTGCATTTTTTTTTATCGATTTATCTTCTCTAAGCAAATCAAAATGCACTCGATTATCTATATTTTCTTATGATGCAGGTTGCAACGGACCTATATTCAAGTTGCTAGGACCGTGAAAATCGATAGGAGTTCACAGCTCACCTCGAATAAATTCCGGGTATTATATGACAGCGCCGGCTCTCCAAGTACGTCCTTCTAAACCCATCAACAAAAATACCGCCGAACGAACGGTTTTCAAGGAACAGAAGTATTTGTAATGGTGAATTTTGGAATGAGGTGACGTCCATGTGATTATCGGTTGTAAAAACAGTCGACCACACGGTATCTACTACGTGCCAATGTAACTAATGAGCAAAGGCACAGTTGGCATAATTCGTGTGCAGCAACAGGTCCACTGACGTCAAACCAACCTTACTAGAGATCCTCGGCCAACACAAACCCATTATTATTGGGCTTAAACCAGGACAGCAGTGCGGTTACGAAGTGATGTCAATCAATTTGAACCATTGTGTTCGGGCGATGAAGAAAGAAAGAAATGCGCTTGATGTGTTTGTACACTCGAGAGGACATCCTGCAGGGTTTTCGTGACCAAAATATTCTTTTAGTTAGCATGGGCCTGTGGAATCATGGTTTGCGTTCCCGCCATCATATAGTTGCATTACAACGCATACGGACAACGTTACAAATACTGCTATCCAAGCATTTATTTATATCTATACATTATATTATATTATATGCCGGAGCATACCGTCTAAATAGTACTCTTGCATTCCAGACCCACTCAGACACAACAGACTACCCATCCTGAGGCTAGAAACCGTATATCTACAGGCTCTCCTTCAAAGACGTCACCGCGCTTTTCGTTGTATAAAGACCGGTCCCAGATGAACTTTGTTATCATGTTGGACAGCGCGAGATTGAAGATCACTAATGAGAGACATGACAAGTTTTTTGGAACGTTGCCCGCTTGCAGTATTGTTGTGTTGTGAAAGATCAATTCTGATTGAGGCCACGAAGAGGGGGCCGTGGCGGTTTGCATCAACTTAGTCGGCCCTTCCTTAGTATTGGCTTTGTTCTTATATTTTCTCTAGATTCACGGACAAGTCTGTTAATAGGAACGTCCTCCGTATGAGGTACTGGCAAAGACACTCGCCTCAAACAATCGTGTCATAAATGTTAAGTGCGAGGTGCTCCGTTACTCATATACTCTTGTCCAGAATCTCGCTGCAAATAATCTGACGTGCTGGAACCAATGGCGTGTACAGGCGGGATGGGTGCTTGAAGGCACCGTCCTTCCTTAGGATCTTGTTGGTCTCTGTAATGCAACAATGCAGACGCCATAAATGTACTGCAAGAAGATCCTCACGATCATGATAGTATGTCAACTGTAAGATCAAGCTGTCGACAAGCGACACTACAGTTAGAAGCCATGCACAACGATAAAATTCATGACGCCGAGTTTCCTTGAGAACTATGATGAGCATCCCCAAAGAAAGGGGAGGTGTGCCGATAGAATTGCATACTTTCTGTAATATACGATGTGACAGGACCACTAGCTTCTATTCCAATAATCGTACTTCGCACTCGGCCCAGAATCGCTCATCTGCAGGGCCAATGTCAGAAGAACAATAAAACACGAAGGACAGAATACAAGGACCAGAGCTTCTTCGATGAATTGTTGTTTGGGATTACCACACAACTCTGCAAGATCGTTCGTGATGAGCTGGCCGATACTCTCTCTGCGTCCTGCGAATGGAAAGGCCGAGAGGAACCATCAGGATGCGCATGATCACTGGCAGACCCCGACGCGAAACGGTTGTCACGTCTTCTAACAGTCTGTAGAGGCTTTCGACGTGCTGCTTGCTAAAAAAAATGTCGTGGTTGCATGTGCACCAGAACAACATGAGGAGGCATGCGTTCTGCAAACGAGGGTGAATCGTCCGCGCCTTCACTCATAGTCTCTAGGGCCTCCTTGGTTTCTGTAGATATATGCATATGGTGTACAAGAAAGAATATTCCCTTTTGCATTCTTGATAAATATTGCAGCTGAACAGTCGAGCGAAGTAGATGAAGAGGTGATAACAGTATGGGATAAATCGCCAAAAATAATGGCTTGTTATTTGGCCGTCAAAAACTGGAATCCGGTCTGTAATCGTTGGCCAAAGAATTCGGGTAGACTGACAGACAGTGGCAAGCTCGTGTGAGCGACAGGTCATGGAATTAGCACTTACAAAGTCATGTCCAAATCAATCAAAGATACGTCTGAAAGCGCATCCGCAAACAGATCGCTATCAAAGATCATTGCGTTACTGACGTGCTGATTTGGAGTAAATTTCTTGACTGAGTAACACGGATCATGAAACAATCAAGAGACAGCCTCTGGATACGAAAATGGATACGCCATCTTCTGAATTGGACCCTCAACCGAGAGTCGAGCGAGAGCCATTGAAGACAAATCAAAGCCCACTTTGGAACGACTTGGTCCACACGAATCCGCCCTAAAAAAACCTGGTCCGTTCGCAGTGGACGCTGAAGAAGTCCGCTTGATGAGTTACTCAAGCTGCTCCTCGTTGCAAGGTTGGCCTCTTTCGTCTGAGGTTGACACATGCGGAATTTGAAAGGATCGTGCGTGCAATGCAATTTCGTTTGTGCTCTAGCCCACACTGCCGCCACAGACTGTCGCATTTCTAAACAACTCGTTCATCTCCGAGAAAAATAAGGAACCTACCACTTTCCTCATCCTCAAAGAGTAAAAGCGACATCAATCAGACCAGCATCGTCACGATTGAGAAGATTGATCAACATCACATACCTGCATGGCATACAACCTGAAGCTCTTATGCTATAACTGGCCATGATCACCAAGCAGCAGCTTGCTGGGTATCCGGCCCATGTGGGAATGTCACGTTTCAGGAGTTAATCCGACTTGGTAGAGTGTAGTGAGGTACAGGAGTCTTTGTATTTCGTACGTAGGCATAGTTTTTGCAGCATGTAGTGTGTATATTGGAGAGATAATGGGGGTAGATACATGACGAACGTAATGAATATCGATATGGAAGTGCTGAAGGTGATTTGGTGATTGAGATGTAAGCTATGGGCGAAGACCTCGGTGGGATCAACCGACTTGAAAGGCTACCTGGGAGGTCCAAAAGTGAGCAGCAATCGGGCGGGGAAGGGTGACTCAACTACAGGGGCAGGGAGGAATGGTCTGAATTCCGTCCAAGTCTATCACCTTTTCGCGTTGAGATTCATGTTGCCTTCGAATCGAAGCTGTAGAGCTTGAAGTGTTGGGGTTGCGATGTGGTGGGTTTGAAAGAAAGCGTGGATGACGGTTCAACGAGACGTTCATGGAGTTGAGCGTTGAAGAGAGAAAGATAGCGTGTGGTTAATGACCGGGTATTATGCAAAGTCTCCATTCCAGCTTGTTCCTCGCTCTACGTAGAATAATGTCTTCAGGTTGAGTGCACTTGGGATGTACTAGAAATACGCCACACTGACACGGCGGCCCACTTGAGGATCTTACTTGGGCTCTGAACTCACAAAAGATTGTTCGTTCAATCTTTCCGGAATAATCAAGTTCTTATACGCCAAACTACGGTTTCGTGTTCATGTGTTTGAAACTTGTGGATAGGTAATTTCATACCGTGGTTCCTCTTGATGACAACTGAAGTGAAAATAATATGACAGTGGATATTAGGGAGAATCAAATTCTCAAATCATCAATATCGTCAAGCGTATCATACGAGATCATGGAGGAGCAAAACGGCGTGAGGGCGGTAATGACGACTGACTGCAGGAAGACAGTGCCGGGCATACGAATCCTTATTAACATTTCAAAGGCCAGATGAACGACCGCTTTCCTGGCCTAACTTCGATGTATCGCAGAGGATCATGCGTACAGTGCAACTTTGCTCGTGCTCTAGCACAGGGTCCACATTGTGTCCCAGCTGACCGTCACATTTCTAGCCGATTCACTCCACTGCATTTGTGGGATAGAGATATAAAAAAATTGGTAACCACCTTCCTCATTTCTGTGACTCGACATCGGAAGAGGCAATATCGTCCGCCTTGGAAGATCTTGTGGTGGGGATTTGAACTTTGGTATGATTATTCGGATGGGACCATGAAAGTGCCAGTGGACTATGGGTCTGGAGGTTATGGGCAAGCGAGTCCTTGCTGGTGCTAGAGTCGAAGAGATGCTGGCCAAATGACCTTGGACTTGACCAGCAGCTTCAGAAATGTGGAGTCATACCTGGCAGGAGTGCCACAGACGACCGCGATAATCCCCCAGGTTCCGTTGATCCTGACGCATTGATCATGGCCAGAACATGGTTGTTTACATGAACTTTCCGAGTACTGTCCTGTGTTCCATACTCCTGTATCATTGATTGAGCATCAAGGGTGCGGGCGTAAGCTTAAGGCCGTCCCGCTACTAAGCAGCCATCTCTAGATAGAGCACGCTGTCATGGAGATCATCATGCTCTGAATTTGCATATTGGCTTTCCACACCGGCAGCCATATGGAATTTCAATACTCAGATCACAGAACCAACAGGGATCCAAGTTCGTCGTCTATACGTATGTATACACGGGATATTAGTATACATCTTTTTGTCTCCTGCCCAATCAGCCCCCTCTGCCTTTATCCCTTATCCGGGTTTTCAGCCGCTCGGACCTTGTTTTCAACCGCTGATTTTGGGGTCAGAAACCACGCAACAGAGCGTCCCATTTCAACCTGGTTACATTTGATCACCCAAGATCGAAGAGAGAGAGAACTCTTGAGAACTGGAGACTCGGATGGAAACCAGACCCAGTGGTATGGCACGACGCTTGTACTTGAGCTTTTTGAAACAGCCAGTCTTCCTTTTCAATGGAAGCAGGGTGGGCTCAGTCACCAGCGATGGGATTAGGCTGATCGGATGTTTTTCAAGCTTTGTTTTCTTCAGGGACAAAATTCGACCCGCACGCAGCCTAGTCGTCGTCCTCCGTATGCGGCATGCCTTCAGTGGACATACTCAATTAGACGCACCTCGCAAGGGAAATCGAGCGAACTTGTTGAAATCACGCCCAGAATCCTATTAGCAGGTTTAGCCGAGCTTAGTCACCACAGCGCTAGTACTCCGGCGTTCAGAGCTCGTTTGGCGAAGGAGATAATTAACCATTGGTCAACCAGCTAGGCTGGTGATTCAAGGGTTCAGCAGTATCAAGCAGAACTACACAGCATAGGCAATTTCAGACTAGTCTGTGATTCCGACTCCTCTGTGCTACGATTCTCCGCGATTCCGCAACTTGAAGTCATTTTCTCTCAGAGCGAGCCTAGCTAATAAATCGGTTGATCATGTCTACTACCAGACGGAGCGCACATTCCGCGCTGTTTTGCTAATCCTAAAGCGGGGGGGGGGGGGGGGGGGNNGGGGGGCTGAAGGCTGTACCAGTGAGTGACAGCAAGCGGCCATCCCAGTCCACCAATCCAAGTTACACTGTCCCACCGTCTTCCTACCTGTCATCAATCTGTACTTTGCTCATTCCATAGACCCAGCATCCCTTCTTGTCAGAAACCAGACACCCCACAGTTCCTAGTCTGCCTAAATGTGACACTTGGCATAATGTACGGCAACGCAGCGTGGTCCGAACCTCCAATTTCAGGGCGAGTATTAGCAAGCCTGTCGCCAGCACGCCTCATATGTCCGCTTTTCCCAACTAGCTATCGACAAAATGATTCTTTCCATCCATTATCTCGCTCGGTCATCTTTCACCTCAAGCTCCCACAATTCATTGCTACCCAACTCACACACTTCTATCTCCTCGAGGCCGGAAGCAAGTACAAAGATGACGCGTCCCAGGTAGCCAAAGCTATTCACCAAAGCCTTTATGATTTAATAGTGTTGCGCTACAGTCCTACCGTCTACGACTGGTATATGCGACTGTTTGCAACGCGTATGTTTGCATGTAACAAGACTACACCGTTGTTGGCGAGCGGCTTCCAATTTGTCGCAAACAGACCCTGACTGGCCCCAATCCAGCCGGATACTCGCAAGTTTACTCTGTGATTGGGCCATCAAAAGAACACTGGCATTCGCGAATACAGAATTCCGGCGATTCAATGGTGACCAAGCCCTTGCAACTGCCGTCGCAGGTAACTCCTGGCCTTCAAAGAACGAAGATGCCCGCGACCAACACATCTAGAAAGTCAGAGATTCAGGATATCAAGTCGTCAGGAACAGAGTATATAGAATAGGGCTCACTTGAATAAACTGGTTCAAAAACGTTAAATCTTCGTGTGGTATGTCCTTGATTATCTGTTCAACGTCTTGCAGCGCTTCACGACACATGCCATCATACTCAAATAATAACACATGCTTCTTCAAAATCTTGTTGATTTCGCCCAGCGGGATAGCATAGGCGAAGGTACTATACTGCAACGAAATGCAGCTGGCTACGTCGTTGTTCGTCACGAAATGTCCCATAAGGCCTCGTATATTAGCAACATCGGATTTGAGGGAACTGATATATGTCTTGCATGAAGAGGACCATCCGGACGTTGACATTGCTGTGATATGGACTGTGAGCGCTGCATAGAAGCAAAAACGACGCGCAACGAGAACGCTTACTTTGCGGTTTATATGAAGACAAAAGTTGAGCGGCGCCTTGTGCTGATAAGAGGCTCTTCACTCTCATCGTGTTTGGACATATCTTGAACAACTGCGGATATGCATTCTGTCAAGTAAACGGGATCAGATGATGTGAGGGAAGGAAAATAGTGCACCAACAGGTAGTTCTTGTTGGAACTGTGTGTAAAGGTCGAGGAATGCCGTCTCCTTTCCACCAGTGAGAAGTAGCAGATCCGTCTCTGAATATAATACTTCTGAAAGAAATGACGCCCTCTCGTGCACCTCCTCTGAGAATTCAGGAACAGGAGAGTTGATGGGATGATTCGCCGTATGACCAACAGTGTGACGAGGAACAAATCTGATGTTGTTCCTCTTGATAGTATCTGCCACCAGTTTCATATATCGGGACCCTAGGTATATATCATGGTTGTAGATGCAAACGAAAAACATTAAAAAACAGGCTTGCGCGAACGAAAGAGGATCGTTCTCTTCTTTCATACTCAGCAACGCGTCCCGCGTGAAGTACAAGTGTGCATCGAGGAGAAGGAGATGAGAATAGCGACCCCGGTGTTCTTGGTACATGTTACATCCGAACAAGTGAGCGAAATGAATGAAGAACGGGTGAATGATAGTGTTGGATAGGTCGCCTGAAAGGATGGCTTCTTGTCTAGCAGAGGTGAAGCGGAAACCCAGCTGAGAACGGTGAGCGAGGAAGAATAGTCTGCTGCATAAATACAGTAAGGTCTGCGAACAAATTAGATACATAAGAGACGTACAAGGTCATGTTCAAGTCAGTCGGAGATATGTCCGAAACAGCAGAGGCATACGGATCGTCGTCAGTTAAACAGAGAGAAAGAAAAACATTCTGCATGTGATTCAGGGGAGGAAGCAATGGGCCTGGGGTTGACCAAGTGGTCGGGGTAATTATTCTACGTCGAGAGGAAGAGGTTGCACGAATGGAAGATGCCTGAATGGGCACGAGTGCCCTGTGATATGATGAGGTGCATGTTCAAATAAGAGACAGATTCGAGTACCTATTCATGGAGTCTGGCTGTCGCGCAGCAGCCTCGATTCTGCGTAGACCTTTGTTCGTCTTATCGGCTGACAGCGTGTCAGAATATACACATTCATCTTCTTTCTTTGCAATTTTGCAGGTCTCACAGCTTGGTCTGGCCGCATTACACCTCTATACAATTATCAGGTCACTGCAAGGTAAAATGAGTTATAAGATACCTTCTTCTTCTTCCTACAAATCACAGGTATCCAGTTACTAGAGAAAACAACACGGCGTGTGGCCACTTACCTACACGGCACACAAGCTTCACCCCTTTGCAAAGCGTCCCGCCTCTGCGTGTTATCGATATATGTCGACTTGTCATATGTACATTCCCAACCCTTTCGGGACCGTCGGCATGGTCCACACTGTTCAAGATCACCATCGCATTTCTAGAGAAGAGAAAATTTCGGAAATAATAATGGAATAGACCCACGACACCTACCACTTTCCTCACGCTGTCATCATAGAAGAGGTCATCAGGTATGTGACCCAGTACCGACCATGCGCTGACTTACCGACATGGCATACAGGTCTTCCCGTGAGTAGCCATATTCAAACGACAACGTATAACTCGAAGAGAATCTTGTGAATTGTGACAGAAAGAGAGATAGGGATGATCAGGCCATCAGTAGATGAATCAACAAGCTGCAGTTAAAGATATTGCCATGCATGCTGGGATCCACAATGAGTGACAGTGGCGAGACAGTCGGGAACCGGGATGCAAGAATACGTAACAAACTATGATGATATCTATTTTTTTTTTCCCTAGTCGATGTCAGCGGTTGACTGCAGGCAAAGTCGGCAATCCGACTGAGATTCCTGCTTGATCCTGAAAACAAACCTTTTGGCTCGTTTTGACTATACCTGGTCTCCGTTGTTCTCTCTGGGATTGGTCCGCCCGTCCTTCACTGTAGTGGTAAGTGTGATTACGTGCATTCTATGAGCAATAGCCAGGTACGAAGAGCGGAGAAGACCTAGCAGAATTGGCCAAGTTACTGAATTAAACACCAACCAAGACTTCAAGTCATTCACAACCCTCCTATTCTTTCACTTCTTGGCACGGCCATGAATTGGGTATATAAGACAATTCAATTCGTCCAGGGGACTGCTGGTCATGGATTATGGTAGTTTCGACGTCCTCCCTGACGCCTGATTGCCCCTTCTCCCCGCCCGAAGTATAAATGATGCAGGTGCCAGGCCATCGGAAAATAATTTGACAGGCGAGTCGTTGTCCCACCGTAATTGCGATTACCTAAGTCCGTCAGAGAGATACTGGTCCCGACCTTATCTGCTAGTCAATGAAGGTAAAGGGGCGAGGTAGACTGCGTGCACACTTCAGGTGTTGCTTATTAGTACCCCATTGGTACAGAGGTCAGATCAATGAGGCGGCGTGCCTAGATTGGCGTAAAAATTGTGTTTTCCCTCAGCGATAATTTAATTCGAGCCATTCGTCAAGAGTAAGCTATGAATAAACACGGGTTGATCTGCGGATATTAGGAATAAGCATCATAAAAATAGGCGCAATGGCTTCAAGACTCACGTCAAAGCGGCCATCGGAGGCGAACAAACACACGCAGGCACGATAATAGTCATTTTTGACTGTCATTTCTAGAGCCAAAGATCCGTCCCCGACTGTCCGCCAACCATTGGGAGGTAATAAAATCCGTTGGCTACACGTCCTGATGCTGTCGCCAAGTCTACGGTTTCAGATGATAAGGATGACGGAAGAATAGACAGATGTCTGCTCTGATGAGGTCACTATGCTCGCAGCCAGAAGCTTACGATGAAACTTTCGGAGTTACGTCGTCTTGCCCGAGGACTCCGATGCCAAGGTTTTAGACTAACATCAGGTCAGGAGAGGTGAAACATCTGCTCTTGTTGTCAAGTACCGATATCAAAGCAGGTGCTATGGAAATATGGCGTGAGTGCAACAAAATTGATGTACAATACAACATACTTACAAGCTGAATGATTGCAGATTCCAGAAGCCCCACCCGAATTGCTTGGAATATCGCTGAGCGCTTTGCTGCCGCCTCACTGATAATGCATGACTCAACGAGAAAATTGAATAGCACTACGTTTTTTGACTTTTGCTGTCCATGAAACACTAAATCAGTAGCGATGTGTATCCATTCTTTACTAGCTAAATGAATAGATGACACTCTCACAGTTTTGGACCGGGTTGCCTTCAGCGTTGAGGAGGTAACTGTCCAAGTTTCTGGAATCCTACTTGAGAATGGAAATAGGCTAACGCAGTTGCGGGGGTTGGTCTGGTTTCCTCTCCTAGAAGCCCAGTAAGACTTACATATCTTGCCTTCTCGGATCGATTATTATTCCACGTCTGTAATGGATATAGAATGAATTAACTTTGCATCAATTGTCTCTTCATGGTATGGAGAGGCCGAAGCTCAACGCACTCAATAAAGGGGAATGGATGCTTCGTAAAGGGATAGCATCGAAAATAAAGATCCAGGTGATTCTGTTCCTCAGGGCTGCGAGTCATGTAGGGCATAAATATACGTTCGTCCGGTTTTGAGTGGCCGTACGCTGCCAGATTTCCGAGTTGGGGCCTTGAGGCTCGAACTGTGCACAGTGCGCATGCATGAGCCGGCAAAGATCTGTTCTAGGGTTTTTTTTGCTGGGCATCCGATGCAGAGGTGTTCAAGGTGACTCAGGCTGTGGTTATTGCGGCCCTAGTCTTGTCCGTGTTTGCAACCAACTCGGAGAAGTGAGTCGGATATAATAAGGGCGTGATGATGACTGAGCTAGACGACATTATCTGCCAGTGGGCAAGGTCCGCACGGTGCTGGTTTCTAATGAGAAAGTATTCGCCTTCCCCGGCACGATTAGTGAAGGTGGTGACACCATGCTGCTCTTCTCCAACTCTGGTTCTGTGGACATTTAACGTTGCCACTTACTCTGGATGTCCTTCAAACACTATCGGTAAGTTGAAAGAATTCTCTGGCATCAGTCACGATGATCTTACGTTTCTCTTTTAGGCTTTAGTACTATAAGAACATATCGCGAGTCTTGATAAACACTCGATTTTTGTCGTGATCTCAGACAGGAAAATAAATACTACGACCTGATCAATACTGTACAGCTGAAAAATCCACAATTATAAGCTTTCTGCTAACAGATCCTAGGGCAGCCTTTCTCTCGTTACAGCAACTCTTCATATCCCTCAGATCAGAAGGTAGCCGACATACGCATCTTTTCCGTTAGTCCAAGATCCATTCGCTCGCCTCGTGACAATAATATTGTGGATCCCTCTACCAGTAGGAGTACAGAGTACTGTTCATCATTTTATAGGGATAATCAAATTTGAGGAACATGCGACCTTGTCGACAGAGTTATCCACTTGCATGGAAGCGATGAGCAACTACGCTGCAGATTCCCAACAGACACCAATCGACTGCCATCTGGAGAAAATTTGAAACTCAAGGCATCAATGTCTGAAAAGCAAGACTGCTAGACCAGTATCCCGCACCCTTGACGCGTGGCAGTTTGTCTAGAAGAAGTAGGTCTGTCCCAAAGTTGATTAGATGGGTAGAGTACCAATTAAGTAGAAAATACCACTATTCTATCATGTATTCGATTTAGCAGCTGTTTCATCGCTCCTATATTAACCTACCTGCGTAGTGTGCAGATCTCCTGCGATATCATTGAAAATCCAGT